>JAEMWC010000312.1:767500-878564 GCA_016490735.1 Pachyseris speciosa | reverse complement strand
TTGCAAAGTTGAAGTCAGGGACAGTTTCTTTCTCTTCTGCTAATTACTAATGTAGCTGTATGCCCCCCCCCCCCCCCCGCCCCGTCCACAAAAAGAAAAAAAAGTGAGAGACATCTAATAGGAGTTAGTATGGACTCCAGGAGCCCTGTTTTTGAAAACTCCAGCTATATATTTCAAGCAATAGATGAAATTGTACAGAAAAGCTTATAATCGACTTTAACGATGTCACACGTTCAACTGAACAGTACTGAGCGCAAACAGAAAAAAGGGTGCCTTTAGAAGATCAAAAATCAGACATTAATGCTGGTTTTACTCAGCACCATGATATAAATTGCTTGTTAAATAGCTAGCCTCTTCTGACATCACACATATTGTGAAAATCGTGCTTTAACGTTCGGTTTGAAGGCAATTCTTTTAAACGTCAGTAGCTTTTTGGGCGTTGAAACGCCGTGATTTGGACAGGATTGGCCTAACTGAGAAACTGAATGTCCACATGTGTCTTTACCTTGAGACATCTAGCCGACCTTTTTCAAACCAGGCTCATGAAATTTGAGGGGTTTTAGAACTTTCTTTATCAATACTCGGTTTATCAAAGGGAGACTTGCATTTAGGCCCGTTATGAACCTACAGTCTCTGTCAAGGGAAGACAAATAATACATGTTGTTTGTCTTGCAATTAGACATGAAATTGACGTGACCTCTGACATGAGAATTTTGGTGCGTTAGTCGGCCAAATCTCTCTAGAATACGCTCTTTCTGACGCAAAGTTAGCTTTGAATTAGCGGCATCGATTTAGGCGAAGTATAGCAGCGTTTTCAACCGAGCGTTCGTGATTGCTACGAAGAATCACAGCTAATTATTGTCGAATTTTATTTGTGTAAATTATCGCTCGATTTTGTGATCACTTCTGACACCGGAAACCAGTCATTATGACACTTACACACTATCAAATCACTAGCTTAGATCTATTAAGTTGCGAGGGCGGAAACTAGTCAAAAAAGTGTTCAAACTTACGCTTTTTGCAGACAAATTCCCAGCCATGCCTTGTGCTTTTTAGGAAACTTCATGAGGTCCCGGATGTTTACTGTCGTGTTAGCGAGGAGCTGTTGACGACAATCTAGCCACAGCATTTTTACTAAGTCTTTAGCATGCTCCAAATTCTACACCAGTTTCTCTCCCTGATTCTTAGAAATGATCACCGACACCTACTTTCTGAGGCTAAAGACTTGTTACCTCCCAAAGCAGAGCTCTCAATATCCTTGCATTGTTTCCAGCAGTACCGCCGGGTAAACAAAGTACTCGTTTAGCAAACAACTGCACAGCAGGATATTAGACGAGGCAGACACTGCACATCGCAAGACTTTCCCCTCACTGGACTTAATGATGTCCTAAGGAATACTCTGCTCTAGGAGGCCAACGGAAAATCAAACTCTAACGACGCCATTGCGAGCTAACTGACCGCGCGAAGACTTCAAATGCACGTTTCTTTCTTTGAGAGAGAGTGGAAACTAACTGACAAATAAAACTGGACGGGGGTAGGGGGGGGGGGGGGAGCGGAGTAGACCTTAATTGCAAAGTTGAAGTCAGGACAGTTTCTTTCTCTTCTGCTAATTACTAATGTAGCTAGTATGCCCCCCCCCCCCCCCCGCCCCGCACAAAAGAAAAAAAAAGTGAGAGACATCTAATAGGAGTTAGTATGGACTCCAGGAGCCCTGTTTTGAAAACTCCAGCTATATATTTCAAGCAAATAGATGAAATTGTACAGAAAAAGCTTATAATCGACTTTAAACGATGTCACACGTTCAACTGAACAGTACTGAGCGCAAACAGAAAAAGGGTGCCTTTAGAAGATCAAAAATCAGACATTAAATGCTGGTTTTACTCAGCACCATGATATAAATTGCTTGTTAAATAGCTAGCCTCTTCTGACATCACACATATTGTGAAAATCGTGCTTTAACGTTCGTTTGAAGGCAATTCTTTAAACGTCAGTAGCTTTTTGGCGTTGAAAACGCCGTGATTTGGACAGGATTGGCCATAAACTGAGAAACTGAATGTCCACATGTGTTATTACCTTGAGACATCTAGCCGACCTTTTCAAAAAGGCTCATGAAAATTTGAGGGTTTTTAGAACTTTCTTTATCAATACCTCGGTTTATCAAAGGGAGACTTGCATTTAGGCCCGTTATGAACCTACAGTCTCTGTCAAAGGGAAGACAAATAATACATGTTGTTTGTCTTGCAATTAGACATGAAATTGACGTGACCTCTGACATGAGAATTTTGGTGCGTTAGTCGGCCAAATCTCTCTAGAATACGCTCTTTCTGACGGCAAAGTTAGCTTTGGAATTAGCGGCATCGATTTAGGCGAAGTATAGCAGCGTTTTCAACCGAGCGTTCGTGATTGCTACGAAGAATCACAGCTAATTATTGTCGAATTTTATTTGTGTAAATTATCGCTCGATTTTGTGATCACTTCTGACACCGGAAACCAGTCATTATGACACTTACACACTATCAAATCACTAGCTTAAGATCTATTAAGTTGCGAGGGCGGAAACTAGTCAAAAAAGTGTTCAAACTTACGCTTTTTGCAGACAAATTCCCAGCCATGCCTTGTGCTTTTTAGGAAACTTCATGAGGTCCCGGATGTTTACTGTCCGTGTTAGCGAGGAGCTGTTGACGACAATCTAGCCACAGCATTTTTACTAAGTCTTTAGCATGCTCCAAATTCTACACCAGTTTCTCCCTGATCCTAGAAATGATCACCGACACCTACTTTCTGAGGCTAAAGACTTGTTACCTCCAAAGCAGAGCTCTCAATATCCTTGCATTGTTCCAGCAGTACCGCCCGGGTAAACAAAGTACTCGTTTAGCAAACAACTGCACAGCAGGATATTAGACGAGGCAGACACTGCACATCGCAAGACTTTTCCCCTCACTGGACTTAATGATGTCCTAAGGAATACTCTGCTCTAGGAGGCCAACGGAAAATCAAACTCTAACGACGCCATTGCGAGCTAACTGACCGCGCGAAGACTTCAAATGCACGTTTCTTTCTTTGAGAGAGAGTGGAAACTAACTGACAAATAAAACTGGACGGGGGTAGGGGGGGGGGGGGGAGCGGAGATAAGACCTTAATTGCAAAGTTGAAGTCAGGGACAGTTTCTTTCTCTTCTGCTAATTACTAATGTAGCTAGTATGCCCCCCCCCCCGCCCCGTCCACAAAAAGAAAAAAAAAAGTGAGAGACATCTAATAGGAGTTAGTATGGACTCCAGGAGCCCTGTTTTGAAAACTCCAGCTATATATTTCAAGCAAATAGATGAAATTGTACAGAAAAAGCTTATAATCGACTTTAAACGATGTCACACGTTCAACTGAACAGTACTGAGCGCAAACAGAAAAAAGGGTGCCTTTAGAAGATCAAAAATCAGACATTAAATGCTGGTTTTACTCAGCACCATGATATAAATTGCTTGTTAAATAGCTAGCCTCTTCTGACATCACACATATTGTGAAAATCGTGCTTTAACGTTCGGTTTGAAGGCAATTCTTTAAACGTCAGTAGCTTTTTGGCGTTGAAAACGCCGTGATTTGGACAGGATTGGCCATAAACTGAGAAACTGAATGTCCACATGTGTTATTACCTTGAGACATCTAGCCGACCTTTTCAAAACCAGGCTCATGAAAATTTGAGGGGTTTTAGAACTTTCTTTATCAATACCTCGGTTTATCAAAAGGGAGACTTGCATTTAGGCCCGTTATGAACCTACAGTCTCTGTCAAAGGGAAGACAAATAATACATGTTGTTTGTCTTGCAATTAGACATGAAATTGACGTGACCTCTGACATGAGAATTTTGGTGCGTTAGTCGGCCAAATCTCTCTAGAATACGCTCTTTCTGACGGCAAAGTTAGCTTTGGAATTAGCGGCATCGATTTAGGCGAAGTATAGCAGCGTTTTCAACCGAGCGTTCGTGATTGCTACGAAGAATCACAGCTAATTATTGTCGAATTTTATTTGTGTAAATTATCGCTCGATTTTGTGATCACTTCTGACACCGGAAACCAGTCATTATGACACTTACACACTATCAAATCACTAGCTTAAGATCTATTAAGTTGCGAGGGCGGAAACTAGTCAAAAAAGTGTTCAAACTTACGCTTTTTGCAGACAAATTCCCAGCCATGCCTTGTGCTTTTTAGGAAACTTCATGAGGTCCCGGATGTTTACTGTCCGTGTTAGCGAGGAGCTGTTGACGACAATCTAGCCACAGCATTTTTACTAAGTCTTTAGCATGCTCCAAATTCTACACCAGTTTCTCTCCCTGATCCTAGAAATGATCACCGACACCTACTTTCTGAGGCTAAAGACTTGTTACCTCCCAAAGCAGAGCTCTCAATATCCTTGCATTGTTCCAGCAGTACCGCCCGGGTAAACAAAGTACTCGTTTAGCAAACAACTGCACAGCAGGATATTAGACGAGGCAGACACTGCACATCGCAAGACTTTTCCCCTCACTGGACTTAATGATGTCCTAAGGAATACTCTGCTCTAGGAGGCCAACGGAAAATCAAACTCTAACGACGCCATTGCGAGCTAACTGACCGCGCGAAGACTTCAAATGCACGTTTCTTTCTTTGAGAGAGAGTGGAAACTAACTGACAAATAAAACTGGACGGGGGTAGGGGGGGGGGGGAGCGGAGATAAGACCTTAATTGCAAAGTTGAAGTCAGGGACAGTTTCTTTCTCTTCTGCTAATTACTAATGTAGCTAGTATGCCCCCCCCCCCCCCCCGCCCCGTCCACAAAAAGAAAAAAAAAAGTGAGAGACATCTAATAGGAGTTAGTATGGACTCCAGGAGCCCTGTTTTGAAAACTCCAGCTATATATTTCAAGCAAATAGATGAAATTGTACAGAAAAAGCTTATAATCGACTTTAAACGATGTCACACGTTCAACTGAACAGTACTGAGCGCAAACAGAAAAAAGGGTGCCTTTAGAAGATCAAAAATCAGACATTAAATGCTGGTTTTACTCAGCACCATGATATAAATTGCTTGTTAAATAGCTAGCCTCTTCTGACATCACACATATTGTGAAAATCGTGCTTTAACGTTCGGTTTGAAGGCAATTCTTTAAACGTCAGTAGCTTTTTGGCGTTGAAAACGCCGTGATTTGGACAGGATTGGCCATAAACTGAGAAACTGAATGTCCACATGTGTTATTACCTTGAGACATCTAGCCGACCTTTTCAAAACCAGGCTCATGAAAATTTGAGGGGTTTTAGAACTTTCTTTATCAATACCTCGGTTTATCAAAAGGGAGACTTGCATTTAGGCCCGTTATGAACCTACAGTCTCTGTCAAAGGGAAGACAAATAATACATGTTGTTTGTCTTGCAATTAGACATGAAATTGACGTGACCTCTGACATGAGAATTTTGGTGCGTTAGTCGGCCAAATCTCTCTAGAATACGCTCTTTCTGACGGCAAAGTTAGCTTTGGAATTAGCGGCATCGATTTAGGCGAAGTATAGCAGCGTTTTCAACCGAGCGTTCGTGATTGCTACGAAGAATCACAGCTAATTATTGTCGAATTTTATTTGTGTAAATTATCGCTCGATTTTGTGATCACTTCTGACACCGGAAACCAGTCATTATGACACTTACACACTATCAAATCACTAGCTTAAGATCTATTAAGTTGCGAGGGCGGAAACTAGTCAAAAAAGTGTTCAAACTTACGCTTTTTGCAGACAAATTCCCAGCCATGCCTTGTGCTTTTTAGGAAACTTCATGAGGTCCCGGATGTTTACTGTCCGTGTTAGCGAGGAGCTGTTGACGACAATCTAGCCACAGCATTTTTACTAAGTCTTTAGCATGCTCCAAATTCTACACCAGTTTCTCTCCCTGATCCTAGAAATGATCACCGACACCTACTTTCTGAGGCTAAAGACTTGTTACCTCCCAAAGCAGAGCTCTCAATATCCTTGCATTGTTCCAGCAGTACCGCCCGGGTAAACAAAGTACTCGTTTAGCAAACAACTGCACAGCAGGATATTAGACGAGGCAGACACTGCACATCGCAAGACTTTTCCCCTCACTGGACTTAATGATGTCCTAAGGAATACTCTGCTCTAGGAGGCCAACGGAAAATCAAACTCTAACGACGCCATTGCGAGCTAACTGACCGCGCGAAGACTTCAAATGCACGTTTCTTTCTTTGAGAGAGAGTGGAAACTAACTGACAAATAAAACTGGACGGGGGTAGGGGGGGGGGGGGGGAGCGGAGATAAGACCTTAATTGCAAAGTTGAAGTCAGGGACAGTTTCTTTCTCTTCTGCTAATTACTAATGTAGCTAGTATGCCCCCCCCCCCCCCCCCGCCCCGTCCACAAAAAGAAAAAAAAAAGTGAGAGACATCTAATAGGAGTTAGTATGGACTCCAGGAGCCCTGTTTTGAAAACTCCAGCTATATATTTCAAGCAAATAGATGAAATTGTACAGAAAAAGCTTATAATCGACTTTAAACGATGTCACACGTTCAACTGAACAGTACTGAGCGCAAACAGAAAAAAGGGTGCCTTTAGAAGATCAAAAATCAGACATTAAATGCTGGTTTTACTCAGCACCATGATATAAATTGCTTGTTAAATAGCTAGCCTCTTCTGACATCACACATATTGTGAAAATCGTGCTTTAACGTTCGGTTTGAAGGCAATTCTTTAAACGTCAGTAGCTTTTTGGCGTTGAAAACGCCGTGATTTGGACAGGATTGGCCATAAACTGAGAAACTGAATGTCCACATGTGTTATTACCTTGAGACATCTAGCCGACCTTTTCAAAACCAGGCTCATGAAAATTTGAGGGGTTTTAGAACTTTCTTTATCAATACCTCGGTTTATCAAAAGGGAGACTTGCATTTAGGCCCGTTATGAACCTACAGTCTCTGTCAAAGGGAAGACAAATAATACATGTTGTTTGTCTTGCAATTAGACATGAAATTGACGTGACCTCTGACATGAGAATTTTGGTGCGTTAGTCGGCCAAATCTCTCTAGAATACGCTCTTTCTGACGGCAAAGTTAGCTTTGGAATTAGCGGCATCGATTTAGGCGAAGTATAGCAGCGTTTTCAACCGAGCGTTCGTGATTGCTACGAAGAATCACAGCTAATTATTGTCGAATTTTATTTGTGTAAATTATCGCTCGATTTTGTGATCACTTCTGACACCGGAAACCAGTCATTATGACACTTACACACTATCAAATCACTAGCTTAAGATCTATTAAGTTGCGAGGGCGGAAACTAGTCAAAAAAGTGTTCAAACTTACGCTTTTTGCAGACAAATTCCCAGCCATGCCTTGTGCTTTTTAGGAAACTTCATGAGGTCCCGGATGTTTACTGTCCGTGTTAGCGAGGAGCTGTTGACGACAATCTAGCCACAGCATTTTTACTAAGTCTTTAGCATGCTCCAAATTCTACACCAGTTTCTCTCCCTGATCCTAGAAATGATCACCGACACCTACTTTCTGAGGCTAAAGACTTGTTACCTCCCAAAGCAGAGCTCTCAATATCCTTGCATTGTTCCAGCAGTACCGCCCGGGTAAACAAAGTACTCGTTTAGCAAACAACTGCACAGCAGGATATTAGACGAGGCAGACACTGCACATCGCAAGACTTTTCCCCTCACTGGACTTAATGATGTCCTAAGGAATACTCTGCTCTAGGAGGCCAACGGAAAATCAAACTCTAACGACGCCATTGCGAGCTAACTGACCGCGCGAAGACTTCAAATGCACGTTTCTTTCTTTGAGAGAGAGTGGAAACTAACTGACAAATAAAACTGGACGGGGGTAGGGGGGGGGGGGAGCGGAGATAAGACCTTAATTGCAAAGTTGAAGTCAGGGACAGTTTCTTTCTCTTCTGCTAATTACTAATGTAGCTAGTATGCCCCCCCCCCCCCCCCCCCGTCCACAAAAAGAAAAAAAAAAGTGAGAGACATCTAATAGGAGTTAGTATGGACTCCAGGAGCCCTGTTTTGAAAACTCCAGCTATATATTTCAAGCAAATAGATGAAATTGTACAGAAAAAGCTTATAATCGACTTTAAACGATGTCACACGTTCAACTGAACAGTACTGAGCGCAAACAGAAAAAAGGGTGCCTTTAGAAGATCAAAAATCAGACATTAAATGCTGGTTTTACTCAGCACCATGATATAAATTGCTTGTTAAATAGCTAGCCTCTTCTGACATCACACATATTGTGAAAATCGTGCTTTAACGTTCGGTTTGAAGGCAATTCTTTAAACGTCAGTAGCTTTTTGGCGTTGAAAACGCCGTGATTTGGACAGGATTGGCCATAAACTGAGAAACTGAATGTCCACATGTGTTATTACCTTGAGACATCTAGCCGACCTTTTCAAAACCAGGCTCATGAAAATTTGAGGGGTTTTAGAACTTTCTTTATCAATACCTCGGTTTATCAAAAGGGAGACTTGCATTTAGGCCCGTTATGAACCTACAGTCTCTGTCAAAGGGAAGACAAATAATACATGTTGTTTGTCTTGCAATTAGACATGAAATTGACGTGACCTCTGACATGAGAATTTTGGTGCGTTAGTCGGCCAAATCTCTCTAGAATACGCTCTTTCTGACGGCAAAGTTAGCTTTGGAATTAGCGGCATCGATTTAGGCGAAGTATAGCAGCGTTTTCAACCGAGCGTTCGTGATTGCTACGAAGAATCACAGCTAATTATTGTCGAATTTTATTTGTGTAAATTATCGCTCGATTTTGTGATCACTTCTGACACCGGAAACCAGTCATTATGACACTTACACACTATCAAATCACTAGCTTAAGATCTATTAAGTTGCGAGGGCGGAAACTAGTCAAAAAAGTGTTCAAACTTACGCTTTTTGCAGACAAATTCCCAGCCATGCCTTGTGCTTTTTAGGAAACTTCATGAGGTCCCGGATGTTTACTGTCCGTGTTAGCGAGGAGCTGTTGACGACAATCTAGCCACAGCATTTTTACTAAGTCTTTAGCATGCTCCAAATTCTACACCAGTTTCTCTCCCTGATCCTAGAAATGATCACCGACACCTACTTTCTGAGGCTAAAGACTTGTTACCTCCCAAAGCAGAGCTCTCAATATCCTTGCATTGTTCCAGCAGTACCGCCCGGGTAAACAAAGTACTCGTTTAGCAAACAACTGCACAGCAGGATATTAGACGAGGCAGACACTGCACATCGCAAGACTTTTCCCCTCACTGGACTTAATGATGTCCTAAGGAATACTCTGCTCTAGGAGGCCAACGGAAAATCAAACTCTAACGACGCCATTGCGAGCTAACTGACCGCGCGAAGACTTCAAATGCACGTTTCTTTCTTTGAGAGAGAGTGGAAACTAACTGACAAATAAAACTGGACGGGGGTAGGGGGGGGGGGGGGAGCGGAGATAAGACCTTAATTGCAAAGTTGAAGTCAGGGACAGTTTCTTTCTCTTCTGCTAATTACTAATGTAGCTAGTATGCCCCCCCCCCCCCCCCCCGCCCCGTCCACAAAAAGAAAAAAAAAAGTGAGAGACATCTAATAGGAGTTAGTATGGACTCCAGGAGCCCTGTTTTGAAAACTCCAGCTATATATTTCAAGCAAATAGATGAAATTGTACAGAAAAAGCTTATAATCGACTTTAAACGATGTCACACGTTCAACTGAACAGTACTGAGCGCAAACAGAAAAAAGGGTGCCTTTAGAAGATCAAAAATCAGACATTAAATGCTGGTTTTACTCAGCACCATGATATAAATTGCTTGTTAAATAGCTAGCCTCTTCTGACATCACACATATTGTGAAAATCGTGCTTTAACGTTCGGTTTGAAGGCAATTCTTTAAACGTCAGTAGCTTTTTGGCGTTGAAAACGCCGTGATTTGGACAGGATTGGCCATAAACTGAGAAACTGAATGTCCACATGTGTTATTACCTTGAGACATCTAGCCGACCTTTTCAAAACCAGGCTCATGAAAATTTGAGGGGTTTTAGAACTTTCTTTATCAATACCTCGGTTTATCAAAAGGGAGACTTGCATTTAGGCCCGTTATGAACCTACAGTCTCTGTCAAAGGGAAGACAAATAATACATGTTGTTTGTCTTGCAATTAGACATGAAATTGACGTGACCTCTGACATGAGAATTTTGGTGCGTTAGTCGGCCAAATCTCTCTAGAATACGCTCTTTCTGACGGCAAAGTTAGCTTTGGAATTAGCGGCATCGATTTAGGCGAAGTATAGCAGCGTTTTCAACCGAGCGTTCGTGATTGCTACGAAGAATCACAGCTAATTATTGTCGAATTTTATTTGTGTAAATTATCGCTCGATTTTGTGATCACTTCTGACACCGGAAACCAGTCATTATGACACTTACACACTATCAAATCACTAGCTTAAGATCTATTAAGTTGCGAGGGCGGAAACTAGTCAAAAAAGTGTTCAAACTTACGCTTTTTGCAGACAAATTCCCAGCCATGCCTTGTGCTTTTTAGGAAACTTCATGAGGTCCCGGATGTTTACTGTCCGTGTTAGCGAGGAGCTGTTGACGACAATCTAGCCACAGCATTTTTACTAAGTCTTTAGCATGCTCCAAATTCTACACCAGTTTCTCTCCCTGATCCTAGAAATGATCACCGACACCTACTTTCTGAGGCTAAAGACTTGTTACCTCCCAAAGCAGAGCTCTCAATATCCTTGCATTGTTCCAGCAGTACCGCCCGGGTAAACAAAGTACTCGTTTAGCAAACAACTGCACAGCAGGATATTAGACGAGGCAGACACTGCACATCGCAAGACTTTTCCCCTCACTGGACTTAATGATGTCCTAAGGAATACTCTGCTCTAGGAGGCCAACGGAAAATCAAACTCTAACGACGCCATTGCGAGCTAACTGACCGCGCGAAGACTTCAAATGCACGTTTCTTTCTTTGAGAGAGAGTGGAAACTAACTGACAAATAAAACTGGACGGGGGGGGGGGGGGGGGGAGCGGAGATAAGACCTTAATTGCAAAGTTGAAGTCAGGGACAGTTTCTTTCTCTTCTGCTAATTACTAATGTAGCTAGTATGCCCCCCCCCCCCCCCCGCCCCGTCCACAAAAAGAAAAAAAAAAGTGAGAGACATCTAATAGGAGTTAGTATGGACTCCAGGAGCCCTGTTTTGAAAACTCCAGCTATATATTTCAAGCAAATAGATGAAATTGTACAGAAAAAGCTTATAATCGACTTTAAACGATGTCACACGTTCAACTGAACAGTACTGAGCGCAAACAGAAAAAAGGGTGCCTTTAGAAGATCAAAAATCAGACATTAAATGCTGGTTTTACTCAGCACCATGATATAAATTGCTTGTTAAATAGCTAGCCTCTTCTGACATCACACATATTGTGAAAATCGTGCTTTAACGTTCGGTTTGAAGGCAATTCTTTAAACGTCAGTAGCTTTTTGGCGTTGAAAACGCCGTGATTTGGACAGGATTGGCCATAAACTGAGAAACTGAATGTCCACATGTGTTATTACCTTGAGACATCTAGCCGACCTTTTCAAAACCAGGCTCATGAAAATTTGAGGGGTTTTAGAACTTTCTTTATCAATACCTCGGTTTATCAAAAGGGAGACTTGCATTTAGGCCCGTTATGAACCTACAGTCTCTGTCAAAGGGAAGACAAATAATACATGTTGTTTGTCTTGCAATTAGACATGAAATTGACGTGACCTCTGACATGAGAATTTTGGTGCGTTAGTCGGCCAAATCTCTCTAGAATACGCTCTTTCTGACGGCAAAGTTAGCTTTGGAATTAGCGGCATCGATTTAGGCGAAGTATAGCAGCGTTTTCAACCGAGCGTTCGTGATTGCTACGAAGAATCACAGCTAATTATTGTCGAATTTTATTTGTGTAAATTATCGCTCGATTTTGTGATCACTTCTGACACCGGAAACCAGTCATTATGACACTTACACACTATCAAATCACTAGCTTAAGATCTATTAAGTTGCGAGGGCGGAAACTAGTCAAAAAAGTGTTCAAACTTACGCTTTTTGCAGACAAATTCCCAGCCATGCCTTGTGCTTTTTAGGAAACTTCATGAGGTCCCGGATGTTTACTGTCCGTGTTAGCGAGGAGCTGTTGACGACAATCTAGCCACAGCATTTTTACTAAGTCTTTAGCATGCTCCAAATTCTACACCAGTTTCTCTCCCTGATCCTAGAAATGATCACCGACACCTACTTTCTGAGGCTAAAGACTTGTTACCTCCCAAAGCAGAGCTCTCAATATCCTTGCATTGTTCCAGCAGTACCGCCCGGGTAAACAAAGTACTCGTTTAGCAAACAACTGCACAGCAGGATATTAGACGAGGCAGACACTGCACATCGCAAGACTTTTCCCCTCACTGGACTTAATGATGTCCTAAGGAATACTCTGCTCTAGGAGGCCAACGGAAAATCAAACTCTAACGACGCCATTGCGAGCTAACTGACCGCGCGAAGACTTCAAATGCACGTTTCTTTCTTTGAGAGAGAGTGGAAACTAACTGACAAATAAAACTGGACGGGGGTAGGGGGGGGGGGGGAGCGGAGATAAGACCTTAATTGCAAAGTTGAAGTCAGGGACAGTTTCTTTCTCTTCTGCTAATTACTAATGTAGCTAGTATGCCCCCCCCCCCCCCCCCGCCCCGTCCACAAAAAGAAAAAAAAAAGTGAGAGACATCTAATAGGAGTTAGTATGGACTCCAGGAGCCCTGTTTTGAAAACTCCAGCTATATATTTCAAGCAAATAGATGAAATTGTACAGAAAAAGCTTATAATCGACTTTAAACGATGTCACACGTTCAACTGAACAGTACTGAGCGCAAACAGAAAAAAGGGTGCCTTTAGAAGATCAAAAATCAGACATTAAATGCTGGTTTTACTCAGCACCATGATATAAATTGCTTGTTAAATAGCTAGCCTCTTCTGACATCACACATATTGTGAAAATCGTGCTTTAACGTTCGGTTTGAAGGCAATTCTTTAAACGTCAGTAGCTTTTTGGCGTTGAAAACGCCGTGATTTGGACAGGATTGGCCATAAACTGAGAAACTGAATGTCCACATGTGTTATTACCTTGAGACATCTAGCCGACCTTTTCAAAACCAGGCTCATGAAAATTTGAGGGGTTTTAGAACTTTCTTTATCAATACCTCGGTTTATCAAAAGGGAGACTTGCATTTAGGCCCGTTATGAACCTACAGTCTCTGTCAAAGGGAAGACAAATAATACATGTTGTTTGTCTTGCAATTAGACATGAAATTGACGTGACCTCTGACATGAGAATTTTGGTGCGTTAGTCGGCCAAATCTCTCTAGAATACGCTCTTTCTGACGGCAAAGTTAGCTTTGGAATTAGCGGCATCGATTTAGGCGAAGTATAGCAGCGTTTTCAACCGAGCGTTCGTGATTGCTACGAAGAATCACAGCTAATTATTGTCGAATTTTATTTGTGTAAATTATCGCTCGATTTTGTGATCACTTCTGACACCGGAAACCAGTCATTATGACACTTACACACTATCAAATCACTAGCTTAAGATCTATTAAGTTGCGAGGGCGGAAACTAGTCAAAAAAGTGTTCAAACTTACGCTTTTTGCAGACAAATTCCCAGCCATGCCTTGTGCTTTTTAGGAAACTTCATGAGGTCCCGGATGTTTACTGTCCGTGTTAGCGAGGAGCTGTTGACGACAATCTAGCCACAGCATTTTTACTAAGTCTTTAGCATGCTCCAAATTCTACACCAGTTTCTCTCCCTGATCCTAGAAATGATCACCGACACCTACTTTCTGAGGCTAAAGACTTGTTACCTCCCAAAGCAGAGCTCTCAATATCCTTGCATTGTTCCAGCAGTACCGCCCGGGTAAACAAAGTACTCGTTTAGCAAACAACTGCACAGCAGGATATTAGACGAGGCAGACACTGCACATCGCAAGACTTTTCCCCTCACTGGACTTAATGATGTCCTAAGGAATACTCTGCTCTAGGAGGCCAACGGAAAATCAAACTCTAACGACGCCATTGCGAGCTAACTGACCGCGCGAAGACTTCAAATGCACGTTTCTTTCTTTGAGAGAGAGTGGAAACTAACTGACAAATAAAACTGGACGGGGGTAGGGGGGGGGGGGGAGCGGAGATAAGACCTTAATTGCAAAGTTGAAGTCAGGGACAGTTTCTTTCTCTTCTGCTAATTACTAATGTAGCTAGTATGCCCCCCCCCCCCCCCCCGCCCCGTCCACAAAAAGAAAAAAAAAAGTGAGAGACATCTAATAGGAGTTAGTATGGACTCCAGGAGCCCTGTTTTGAAAACTCCAGCTATATATTTCAAGCAAATAGATGAAATTGTACAGAAAAAGCTTATAATCGACTTTAAACGATGTCACACGTTCAACTGAACAGTACTGAGCGCAAACAGAAAAAAGGGTGCCTTTAGAAGATCAAAAATCAGACATTAAATGCTGGTTTTACTCAGCACCATGATATAAATTGCTTGTTAAATAGCTAGCCTCTTCTGACATCACACATATTGTGAAAATCGTGCTTTAACGTTCGGTTTGAAGGCAATTCTTTAAACGTCAGTAGCTTTTTGGCGTTGAAAACGCCGTGATTTGGACAGGATTGGCCATAAACTGAGAAACTGAATGTCCACATGTGTTATTACCTTGAGACATCTAGCCGACCTTTTCAAAACCAGGCTCATGAAAATTTGAGGGGTTTTAGAACTTTCTTTATCAATACCTCGGTTTATCAAAAGGGAGACTTGCATTTAGGCCCGTTATGAACCTACAGTCTCTGTCAAAGGGAAGACAAATAATACATGTTGTTTGTCTTGCAATTAGACATGAAATTGACGTGACCTCTGACATGAGAATTTTGGTGCGTTAGTCGGCCAAATCTCTCTAGAATACGCTCTTTCTGACGGCAAAGTTAGCTTTGGAATTAGCGGCATCGATTTAGGCGAAGTATAGCAGCGTTTTCAACCGAGCGTTCGTGATTGCTACGAAGAATCACAGCTAATTATTGTCGAATTTTATTTGTGTAAATTATCGCTCGATTTTGTGATCACTTCTGACACCGGAAACCAGTCATTATGACACTTACACACTATCAAATCACTAGCTTAAGATCTATTAAGTTGCGAGGGCGGAAACTAGTCAAAAAAGTGTTCAAACTTACGCTTTTTGCAGACAAATTCCCAGCCATGCCTTGTGCTTTTTAGGAAACTTCATGAGGTCCCGGATGTTTACTGTCCGTGTTAGCGAGGAGCTGTTGACGACAATCTAGCCACAGCATTTTTACTAAGTCTTTAGCATGCTCCAAATTCTACACCAGTTTCTCTCCCTGATCCTAGAAATGATCACCGACACCTACTTTCTGAGGCTAAAGACTTGTTACCTCCCAAAGCAGAGCTCTCAATATCCTTGCATTGTTCCAGCAGTACCGCCCGGGTAAACAAAGTACTCGTTTAGCAAACAACTGCACAGCAGGATATTAGACGAGGCAGACACTGCACATCGCAAGACTTTTCCCCTCACTGGACTTAATGATGTCCTAAGGAATACTCTGCTCTAGGAGGCCAACGGAAAATCAAACTCTAACGACGCCATTGCGAGCTAACTGACCGCGCGAAGACTTCAAATGCACGTTTCTTTCTTTGAGAGAGAGTGGAAACTAACTGACAAATAAAACTGGACGGGGGTAGGGGGGGGGGGGGAGCGGAGATAAGACCTTAATTGCAAAGTTGAAGTCAGGGACAGTTTCTTTCTCTTCTGCTAATTACTAATGTAGCTAGTATGCCCCCCCCCCCCCCCCCGCCCCGTCCACAAAAAGAAAAAAAAAAGTGAGAGACATCTAATAGGAGTTAGTATGGACTCCAGGAGCCCTGTTTTGAAAACTCCAGCTATATATTTCAAGCAAATAGATGAAATTGTACAGAAAAAGCTTATAATCGACTTTAAACGATGTCACACGTTCAACTGAACAGTACTGAGCGCAAACAGAAAAAAGGGTGCCTTTAGAAGATCAAAAATCAGACATTAAATGCTGGTTTTACTCAGCACCATGATATAAATTGCTTGTTAAATAGCTAGCCTCTTCTGACATCACACATATTGTGAAAATCGTGCTTTAACGTTCGGTTTGAAGGCAATTCTTTAAACGTCAGTAGCTTTTTGGCGTTGAAAACGCCGTGATTTGGACAGGATTGGCCATAAACTGAGAAACTGAATGTCCACATGTGTTATTACCTTGAGACATCTAGCCGACCTTTTCAAAACCAGGCTCATGAAAATTTGAGGGGTTTTAGAACTTTCTTTATCAATACCTCGGTTTATCAAAAGGGAGACTTGCATTTAGGCCCGTTATGAACCTACAGTCTCTGTCAAAGGGAAGACAAATAATACATGTTGTTTGTCTTGCAATTAGACATGAAATTGACGTGACCTCTGACATGAGAATTTTGGTGCGTTAGTCGGCCAAATCTCTCTAGAATACGCTCTTTCTGACGGCAAAGTTAGCTTTGGAATTAGCGGCATCGATTTAGGCGAAGTATAGCAGCGTTTTCAACCGAGCGTTCGTGATTGCTACGAAGAATCACAGCTAATTATTGTCGAATTTTATTTGTGTAAATTATCGCTCGATTTTGTGATCACTTCTGACACCGGAAACCAGTCATTATGACACTTACACACTATCAAATCACTAGCTTAAGATCTATTAAGTTGCGAGGGCGGAAACTAGTCAAAAAAGTGTTCAAACTTACGCTTTTTGCAGACAAATTCCCAGCCATGCCTTGTGCTTTTTAGGAAACTTCATGAGGTCCCGGATGTTTACTGTCCGTGTTAGCGAGGAGCTGTTGACGACAATCTAGCCACAGCATTTTTACTAAGTCTTTAGCATGCTCCAAATTCTACACCAGTTTCTCTCCCTGATCCTAGAAATGATCACCGACACCTACTTTCTGAGGCTAAAGACTTGTTACCTCCCAAAGCAGAGCTCTCAATATCCTTGCATTGTTCCAGCAGTACCGCCCGGGTAAACAAAGTACTCGTTTAGCAAACAACTGCACAGCAGGATATTAGACGAGGCAGACACTGCACATCGCAAGACTTTTCCCCTCACTGGACTTAATGATGTCCTAAGGAATACTCTGCTCTAGGAGGCCAACGGAAAATCAAACTCTAACGACGCCATTGCGAGCTAACTGACCGCGCGAAGACTTCAAATGCACGTTTCTTTCTTTGAGAGAGAGTGGAAACTAACTGACAAATAAAACTGGACGGGGGTAGGGGGGGGGGGGGAGCGGAGATAAGACCTTAATTGCAAAGTTGAAGTCAGGGACAGTTTCTTTCTCTTCTGCTAATTACTAATGTAGCTAGTATGCCCCCCCCCCCCCCCCCGCCCCGTCCACAAAAAGAAAAAAAAAAGTGAGAGACATCTAATAGGAGTTAGTATGGACTCCAGGAGCCCTGTTTTGAAAACTCCAGCTATATATTTCAAGCAAATAGATGAAATTGTACAGAAAAAGCTTATAATCGACTTTAAACGATGTCACACGTTCAACTGAACAGTACTGAGCGCAAACAGAAAAAAGGGTGCCTTTAGAAGATCAAAAATCAGACATTAAATGCTGGTTTTACTCAGCACCATGATATAAATTGCTTGTTAAATAGCTAGCCTCTTCTGACATCACACATATTGTGAAAATCGTGCTTTAACGTTCGGTTTGAAGGCAATTCTTTAAACGTCAGTAGCTTTTTGGCGTTGAAAACGCCGTGATTTGGACAGGATTGGCCATAAACTGAGAAACTGAATGTCCACATGTGTTATTACCTTGAGACATCTAGCCGACCTTTTCAAAACCAGGCTCATGAAAATTTGAGGGGTTTTAGAACTTTCTTTATCAATACCTCGGTTTATCAAAAGGGAGACTTGCATTTAGGCCCGTTATGAACCTACAGTCTCTGTCAAAGGGAAGACAAATAATACATGTTGTTTGTCTTGCAATTAGACATGAAATTGACGTGACCTCTGACATGAGAATTTTGGTGCGTTAGTCGGCCAAATCTCTCTAGAATACGCTCTTTCTGACGGCAAAGTTAGCTTTGGAATTAGCGGCATCGATTTAGGCGAAGTATAGCAGCGTTTTCAACCGAGCGTTCGTGATTGCTACGAAGAATCACAGCTAATTATTGTCGAATTTTATTTGTGTAAATTATCGCTCGATTTTGTGATCACTTCTGACACCGGAAACCAGTCATTATGACACTTACACACTATCAAATCACTAGCTTAAGATCTATTAAGTTGCGAGGGCGGAAACTAGTCAAAAAAGTGTTCAAACTTACGCTTTTTGCAGACAAATTCCCAGCCATGCCTTGTGCTTTTTAGGAAACTTCATGAGGTCCCGGATGTTTACTGTCCGTGTTAGCGAGGAGCTGTTGACGACAATCTAGCCACAGCATTTTTACTAAGTCTTTAGCATGCTCCAAATTCTACACCAGTTTCTCTCCCTGATCCTAGAAATGATCACCGACACCTACTTTCTGAGGCTAAAGACTTGTTACCTCCCAAAGCAGAGCTCTCAATATCCTTGCATTGTTCCAGCAGTACCGCCCGGGTAAACAAAGTACTCGTTTAGCAAACAACTGCACAGCAGGATATTAGACGAGGCAGACACTGCACATCGCAAGACTTTTCCCCTCACTGGACTTAATGATGTCCTAAGGAATACTCTGCTCTAGGAGGCCAACGGAAAATCAAACTCTAACGACGCCATTGCGAGCTAACTGACCGCGCGAAGACTTCAAATGCACGTTTCTTTCTTTGAGAGAGAGTGGAAACTAACTGACAAATAAAACTGGACGGGGGTAGGGGGGGGGGGGGAGCGGAGATAAGACCTTAATTGCAAAGTTGAAGTCAGGGACAGTTTCTTTCTCTTCTGCTAATTACTAATGTAGCTAGTATGCCCCCCCCCCCCCCCCCCGCCCCGTCCACAAAAAGAAAAAAAAAAGTGAGAGACATCTAATAGGAGTTAGTATGGACTCCAGGAGCCCTGTTTTGAAAACTCCAGCTATATATTTCAAGCAAATAGATGAAATTGTACAGAAAAAGCTTATAATCGACTTTAAACGATGTCACACGTTCAACTGAACAGTACTGAGCGCAAACAGAAAAAAGGGTGCCTTTAGAAGATCAAAAATCAGACATTAAATGCTGGTTTTACTCAGCACCATGATATAAATTGCTTGTTAAATAGCTAGCCTCTTCTGACATCACACATATTGTGAAAATCGTGCTTTAACGTTCGGTTTGAAGGCAATTCTTTAAACGTCAGTAGCTTTTTGGCGTTGAAAACGCCGTGATTTGGACAGGATTGGCCATAAACTGAGAAACTGAATGTCCACATGTGTTATTACCTTGAGACATCTAGCCGACCTTTTCAAAACCAGGCTCATGAAAATTTGAGGGGTTTTAGAACTTTCTTTATCAATACCTCGGTTTATCAAAAGGGAGACTTGCATTTAGGCCCGTTATGAACCTACAGTCTCTGTCAAAGGGAAGACAAATAATACATGTTGTTTGTCTTGCAATTAGACATGAAATTGACGTGACCTCTGACATGAGAATTTTGGTGCGTTAGTCGGCCAAATCTCTCTAGAATACGCTCTTTCTGACGGCAAAGTTAGCTTTGGAATTAGCGGCATCGATTTAGGCGAAGTATAGCAGCGTTTTCAACCGAGCGTTCGTGATTGCTACGAAGAATCACAGCTAATTATTGTCGAATTTTATTTGTGTAAATTATCGCTCGATTTTGTGATCACTTCTGACACCGGAAACCAGTCATTATGACACTTACACACTATCAAATCACTAGCTTAAGATCTATTAAGTTGCGAGGGCGGAAACTAGTCAAAAAAGTGTTCAAACTTACGCTTTTTGCAGACAAATTCCCAGCCATGCCTTGTGCTTTTTAGGAAACTTCATGAGGTCCCGGATGTTTACTGTCCGTGTTAGCGAGGAGCTGTTGACGACAATCTAGCCACAGCATTTTTACTAAGTCTTTAGCATGCTCCAAATTCTACACCAGTTTCTCTCCCTGATCCTAGAAATGATCACCGACACCTACTTTCTGAGGCTAAAGACTTGTTACCTCCCAAAGCAGAGCTCTCAATATCCTTGCATTGTTCCAGCAGTACCGCCCGGGTAAACAAAGTACTCGTTTAGCAAACAACTGCACAGCAGGATATTAGACGAGGCAGACACTGCACATCGCAAGACTTTTCCCCTCACTGGACTTAATGATGTCCTAAGGAATACTCTGCTCTAGGAGGCCAACGGAAAATCAAACTCTAACGACGCCATTGCGAGCTAACTGACCGCGCGAAGACTTCAAATGCACGTTTCTTTCTTTGAGAGAGAGTGGAAACTAACTGACAAATAAAACTGGACGGGGGTAGGGGGGGGGGGGGAGCGGAGATAAGACCTTAATTGCAAAGTTGAAGTCAGGGACAGTTTCTTTCTCTTCTGCTAATTACTAATGTAGCTAGTATGCCCCCCCCCCCCCCCCCCGCCCCGTCCACAAAAAGAAAAAAAAAAGTGAGAGACATCTAATAGGAGTTAGTATGGACTCCAGGAGCCCTGTTTTGAAAACTCCAGCTATATATTTCAAGCAAATAGATGAAATTGTACAGAAAAAGCTTATAATCGACTTTAAACGATGTCACACGTTCAACTGAACAGTACTGAGCGCAAACAGAAAAAAGGGTGCCTTTAGAAGATCAAAAATCAGACATTAAATGCTGGTTTTACTCAGCACCATGATATAAATTGCTTGTTAAATAGCTAGCCTCTTCTGACATCACACATATTGTGAAAATCGTGCTTTAACGTTCGGTTTGAAGGCAATTCTTTAAACGTCAGTAGCTTTTTGGCGTTGAAAACGCCGTGATTTGGACAGGATTGGCCATAAACTGAGAAACTGAATGTCCACATGTGTTATTACCTTGAGACATCTAGCCGACCTTTTCAAAACCAGGCTCATGAAAATTTGAGGGGTTTTAGAACTTTCTTTATCAATACCTCGGTTTATCAAAAGGGAGACTTGCATTTAGGCCCGTTATGAACCTACAGTCTCTGTCAAAGGGAAGACAAATAATACATGTTGTTTGTCTTGCAATTAGACATGAAATTGACGTGACCTCTGACATGAGAATTTTGGTGCGTTAGTCGGCCAAATCTCTCTAGAATACGCTCTTTCTGACGGCAAAGTTAGCTTTGGAATTAGCGGCATCGATTTAGGCGAAGTATAGCAGCGTTTTCAACCGAGCGTTCGTGATTGCTACGAAGAATCACAGCTAATTATTGTCGAATTTTATTTGTGTAAATTATCGCTCGATTTTGTGATCACTTCTGACACCGGAAACCAGTCATTATGACACTTACACACTATCAAATCACTAGCTTAAGATCTATTAAGTTGCGAGGGCGGAAACTAGTCAAAAAAGTGTTCAAACTTACGCTTTTTGCAGACAAATTCCCAGCCATGCCTTGTGCTTTTTAGGAAACTTCATGAGGTCCCGGATGTTTACTGTCCGTGTTAGCGAGGAGCTGTTGACGACAATCTAGCCACAGCATTTTTACTAAGTCTTTAGCATGCTCCAAATTCTACACCAGTTTCTCTCCCTGATCCTAGAAATGATCACCGACACCTACTTTCTGAGGCTAAAGACTTGTTACCTCCCAAAGCAGAGCTCTCAATATCCTTGCATTGTTCCAGCAGTACCGCCCGGGTAAACAAAGTACTCGTTTAGCAAACAACTGCACAGCAGGATATTAGACGAGGCAGACACTGCACATCGCAAGACTTTTCCCCTCACTGGACTTAATGATGTCCTAAGGAATACTCTGCTCTAGGAGGCCAACGGAAAATCAAACTCTAACGACGCCATTGCGAGCTAACTGACCGCGCGAAGACTTCAAATGCACGTTTCTTTCTTTGAGAGAGAGTGGAAACTAACTGACAAATAAAACTGGACGGGGGTAGGGGGGGGGGGGGAGCGGAGATAAGACCTTAATTGCAAAGTTGAAGTCAGGGACAGTTTCTTTCTCTTCTGCTAATTACTAATGTAGCTAGTATGCCCCCCCCCCCCCCCCCGCCCCGTCCACAAAAAGAAAAAAAAAAGTGAGAGACATCTAATAGGAGTTAGTATGGACTCCAGGAGCCCTGTTTTGAAAACTCCAGCTATATATTTCAAGCAAATAGATGAAATTGTACAGAAAAAGCTTATAATCGACTTTAAACGATGTCACACGTTCAACTGAACAGTACTGAGCGCAAACAGAAAAAAGGGTGCCTTTAGAAGATCAAAAATCAGACATTAAATGCTGGTTTTACTCAGCACCATGATATAAATTGCTTGTTAAATAGCTAGCCTCTTCTGACATCACACATATTGTGAAAATCGTGCTTTAACGTTCGGTTTGAAGGCAATTCTTTAAACGTCAGTAGCTTTTTGGCGTTGAAAACGCCGTGATTTGGACAGGATTGGCCATAAACTGAGAAACTGAATGTCCACATGTGTTATTACCTTGAGACATCTAGCCGACCTTTTCAAAACCAGGCTCATGAAAATTTGAGGGGTTTTAGAACTTTCTTTATCAATACCTCGGTTTATCAAAAGGGAGACTTGCATTTAGGCCCGTTATGAACCTACAGTCTCTGTCAAAGGGAAGACAAATAATACATGTTGTTTGTCTTGCAATTAGACATGAAATTGACGTGACCTCTGACATGAGAATTTTGGTGCGTTAGTCGGCCAAATCTCTCTAGAATACGCTCTTTCTGACGGCAAAGTTAGCTTTGGAATTAGCGGCATCGATTTAGGCGAAGTATAGCAGCGTTTTCAACCGAGCGTTCGTGATTGCTACGAAGAATCACAGCTAATTATTGTCGAATTTTATTTGTGTAAATTATCGCTCGATTTTGTGATCACTTCTGACACCGGAAACCAGTCATTATGACACTTACACACTATCAAATCACTAGCTTAAGATCTATTAAGTTGCGAGGGCGGAAACTAGTCAAAAAAGTGTTCAAACTTACGCTTTTTGCAGACAAATTCCCAGCCATGCCTTGTGCTTTTTAGGAAACTTCATGAGGTCCCGGATGTTTACTGTCCGTGTTAGCGAGGAGCTGTTGACGACAATCTAGCCACAGCATTTTTACTAAGTCTTTAGCATGCTCCAAATTCTACACCAGTTTCTCTCCCTGATCCTAGAAATGATCACCGACACCTACTTTCTGAGGCTAAAGACTTGTTACCTCCCAAAGCAGAGCTCTCAATATCCTTGCATTGTTCCAGCAGTACCGCCCGGGTAAACAAAGTACTCGTTTAGCAAACAACTGCACAGCAGGATATTAGACGAGGCAGACACTGCACATCGCAAGACTTTTCCCCTCACTGGACTTAATGATGTCCTAAGGAATACTCTGCTCTAGGAGGCCAACGGAAAATCAAACTCTAACGACGCCATTGCGAGCTAACTGACCGCGCGAAGACTTCAAATGCACGTTTCTTTCTTTGAGAGAGAGTGGAAACTAACTGACAAATAAAACTGGACGGGGGTAGGGGGGGGGGGGAGCGGAGATAAGACCTTAATTGCAAAGTTGAAGTCAGGGACAGTTTCTTTCTCTTCTGCTAATTACTAATGTAGCTAGTATGCCCCCCCCCCCCCCCCCGCCCCGTCCACAAAAAGAAAAAAAAAAGTGAGAGACATCTAATAGGAGTTAGTATGGACTCCAGGAGCCCTGTTTTGAAAACTCCAGCTATATATTTCAAGCAAATAGATGAAATTGTACAGAAAAAGCTTATAATCGACTTTAAACGATGTCACACGTTCAACTGAACAGTACTGAGCGCAAACAGAAAAAAGGGTGCCTTTAGAAGATCAAAAATCAGACATTAAATGCTGGTTTTACTCAGCACCATGATATAAATTGCTTGTTAAATAGCTAGCCTCTTCTGACATCACACATATTGTGAAAATCGTGCTTTAACGTTCGGTTTGAAGGCAATTCTTTAAACGTCAGTAGCTTTTTGGCGTTGAAAACGCCGTGATTTGGACAGGATTGGCCATAAACTGAGAAACTGAATGTCCACATGTGTTATTACCTTGAGACATCTAGCCGACCTTTTCAAAACCAGGCTCATGAAAATTTGAGGGGTTTTAGAACTTTCTTTATCAATACCTCGGTTTATCAAAAGGGAGACTTGCATTTAGGCCCGTTATGAACCTACAGTCTCTGTCAAAGGGAAGACAAATAATACATGTTGTTTGTCTTGCAATTAGACATGAAATTGACGTGACCTCTGACATGAGAATTTTGGTGCGTTAGTCGGCCAAATCTCTCTAGAATACGCTCTTTCTGACGGCAAAGTTAGCTTTGGAATTAGCGGCATCGATTTAGGCGAAGTATAGCAGCGTTTTCAACCGAGCGTTCGTGATTGCTACGAAGAATCACAGCTAATTATTGTCGAATTTTATTTGTGTAAATTATCGCTCGATTTTGTGATCACTTCTGACACCGGAAACCAGTCATTATGACACTTACACACTATCAAATCACTAGCTTAAGATCTATTAAGTTGCGAGGGCGGAAACTAGTCAAAAAAGTGTTCAAACTTACGCTTTTTGCAGACAAATTCCCAGCCATGCCTTGTGCTTTTTAGGAAACTTCATGAGGTCCCGGATGTTTACTGTCCGTGTTAGCGAGGAGCTGTTGACGACAATCTAGCCACAGCATTTTTACTAAGTCTTTAGCATGCTCCAAATTCTACACCAGTTTCTCTCCCTGATCCTAGAAATGATCACCGACACCTACTTTCTGAGGCTAAAGACTTGTTACCTCCCAAAGCAGAGCTCTCAATATCCTTGCATTGTTCCAGCAGTACCGCCCGGGTAAACAAAGTACTCGTTTAGCAAACAACTGCACAGCAGGATATTAGACGAGGCAGACACTGCACATCGCAAGACTTTTCCCCTCACTGGACTTAATGATGTCCTAAGGAATACTCTGCTCTAGGAGGCCAACGGAAAATCAAACTCTAACGACGCCATTGCGAGCTAACTGACCGCGCGAAGACTTCAAATGCACGTTTCTTTCTTTGAGAGAGAGTGGAAACTAACTGACAAATAAAACTGGACGGGGGTAGGGGGGGGGGGGGAGCGGAGATAAGACCTTAATTGCAAAGTTGAAGTCAGGGACAGTTTCTTTCTCTTCTGCTAATTACTAATGTAGCTAGTATGCCCCCCCCCCCCCCCCCCCCCGCCCCGTCCACAAAAAGAAAAAAAAAAGTGAGAGACATCTAATAGGAGTTAGTATGGACTCCAGGAGCCCTGTTTTGAAAACTCCAGCTATATATTTCAAGCAAATAGATGAAATTGTACAGAAAAAGCTTATAATCGACTTTAAACGATGTCACACGTTCAACTGAACAGTACTGAGCGCAAACAGAAAAAAGGGTGCCTTTAGAAGATCAAAAATCAGACATTAAATGCTGGTTTTACTCAGCACCATGATATAAATTGCTTGTTAAATAGCTAGCCTCTTCTGACATCACACATATTGTGAAAATCGTGCTTTAACGTTCGGTTTGAAGGCAATTCTTTAAACGTCAGTAGCTTTTTGGCGTTGAAAACGCCGTGATTTGGACAGGATTGGCCATAAACTGAGAAACTGAATGTCCACATGTGTTATTACCTTGAGACATCTAGCCGACCTTTTCAAAACCAGGCTCATGAAAATTTGAGGGGTTTTAGAACTTTCTTTATCAATACCTCGGTTTATCAAAAGGGAGACTTGCATTTAGGCCCGTTATGAACCTACAGTCTCTGTCAAAGGGAAGACAAATAATACATGTTGTTTGTCTTGCAATTAGACATGAAATTGACGTGACCTCTGACATGAGAATTTTGGTGCGTTAGTCGGCCAAATCTCTCTAGAATACGCTCTTTCTGACGGCAAAGTTAGCTTTGGAATTAGCGGCATCGATTTAGGCGAAGTATAGCAGCGTTTTCAACCGAGCGTTCGTGATTGCTACGAAGAATCACAGCTAATTATTGTCGAATTTTATTTGTGTAAATTATCGCTCGATTTTGTGATCACTTCTGACACCGGAAACCAGTCATTATGACACTTACACACTATCAAATCACTAGCTTAAGATCTATTAAGTTGCGAGGGCGGAAACTAGTCAAAAAAGTGTTCAAACTTACGCTTTTTGCAGACAAATTCCCAGCCATGCCTTGTGCTTTTTAGGAAACTTCATGAGGTCCCGGATGTTTACTGTCCGTGTTAGCGAGGAGCTGTTGACGACAATCTAGCCACAGCATTTTTACTAAGTCTTTAGCATGCTCCAAATTCTACACCAGTTTCTCTCCCTGATCCTAGAAATGATCACCGACACCTACTTTCTGAGGCTAAAGACTTGTTACCTCCCAAAGCAGAGCTCTCAATATCCTTGCATTGTTCCAGCAGTACCGCCCGGGTAAACAAAGTACTCGTTTAGCAAACAACTGCACAGCAGGATATTAGACGAGGCAGACACTGCACATCGCAAGACTTTTCCCCTCACTGGACTTAATGATGTCCTAAGGAATACTCTGCTCTAGGAGGCCAACGGAAAATCAAACTCTAACGACGCCATTGCGAGCTAACTGACCGCGCGAAGACTTCAAATGCACGTTTCTTTCTTTGAGAGAGAGTGGAAACTAACTGACAAATAAAACTGGACGGGGGTAGGGGGGGGGGGGGAGCGGAGATAAGACCTTAATTGCAAAGTTGAAGTCAGGGACAGTTTCTTTCTCTTCTGCTAATTACTAATGTAGCTAGTATGCCCCCCCCCCCCCCCGCCCCGTCCACAAAAAGAAAAAAAAAAGTGAGAGACATCTAATAGGAGTTAGTATGGACTCCAGGAGCCCTGTTTTGAAAACTCCAGCTATATATTTCAAGCAAATAGATGAAATTGTACAGAAAAAGCTTATAATCGACTTTAAACGATGTCACACGTTCAACTGAACAGTACTGAGCGCAAACAGAAAAAAGGGTGCCTTTAGAAGATCAAAAATCAGACATTAAATGCTGGTTTTACTCAGCACCATGATATAAATTGCTTGTTAAATAGCTAGCCTCTTCTGACATCACACATATTGTGAAAATCGTGCTTTAACGTTCGGTTTGAAGGCAATTCTTTAAACGTCAGTAGCTTTTTGGCGTTGAAAACGCCGTGATTTGGACAGGATTGGCCATAAACTGAGAAACTGAATGTCCACATGTGTTATTACCTTGAGACATCTAGCCGACCTTTTCAAAACCAGGCTCATGAAAATTTGAGGGGTTTTAGAACTTTCTTTATCAATACCTCGGTTTATCAAAAGGGAGACTTGCATTTAGGCCCGTTATGAACCTACAGTCTCTGTCAAAGGGAAGACAAATAATACATGTTGTTTGTCTTGCAATTAGACATGAAATTGACGTGACCTCTGACATGAGAATTTTGGTGCGTTAGTCGGCCAAATCTCTCTAGAATACGCTCTTTCTGACGGCAAAGTTAGCTTTGGAATTAGCGGCATCGATTTAGGCGAAGTATAGCAGCGTTTTCAACCGAGCGTTCGTGATTGCTACGAAGAATCACAGCTAATTATTGTCGAATTTTATTTGTGTAAATTATCGCTCGATTTTGTGATCACTTCTGACACCGGAAACCAGTCATTATGACACTTACACACTATCAAATCACTAGCTTAAGATCTATTAAGTTGCGAGGGCGGAAACTAGTCAAAAAAGTGTTCAAACTTACGCTTTTTGCAGACAAATTCCCAGCCATGCCTTGTGCTTTTTAGGAAACTTCATGAGGTCCCGGATGTTTACTGTCCGTGTTAGCGAGGAGCTGTTGACGACAATCTAGCCACAGCATTTTTACTAAGTCTTTAGCATGCTCCAAATTCTACACCAGTTTCTCTCCCTGATCCTAGAAATGATCACCGACACCTACTTTCTGAGGCTAAAGACTTGTTACCTCCCAAAGCAGAGCTCTCAATATCCTTGCATTGTTCCAGCAGTACCGCCCGGGTAAACAAAGTACTCGTTTAGCAAACAACTGCACAGCAGGATATTAGACGAGGCAGACACTGCACATCGCAAGACTTTTCCCCTCACTGGACTTAATGATGTCCTAAGGAATACTCTGCTCTAGGAGGCCAACGGAAAATCAAACTCTAACGACGCCATTGCGAGCTAACTGACCGCGCGAAGACTTCAAATGCACGTTTCTTTCTTTGAGAGAGAGTGGAAACTAACTGACAAATAAAACTGGACGGGGGTAGGGGGGGGGGGGAGCGGAGATAAGACCTTAATTGCAAAGTTGAAGTCAGGGACAGTTTCTTTCTCTTCTGCTAATTACTAATGTAGCTAGTATGCCCCCCCCCCCCCCCCGCCCCGTCCACAAAAAGAAAAAAAAAAAGTGAGAGACATCTAATAGGAGTTAGTATGGACTCCAGGAGCCCTGTTTTGAAAACTCCAGCTATATATTTCAAGCAAATAGATGAAATTGTACAGAAAAAGCTTATAATCGACTTTAAACGATGTCACACGTTCAACTGAACAGTACTGAGCGCAAACAGAAAAAAGGGTGCCTTTAGAAGATCAAAAATCAGACATTAAATGCTGGTTTTACTCAGCACCATGATATAAATTGCTTGTTAAATAGCTAGCCTCTTCTGACATCACACATATTGTGAAAATCGTGCTTTAACGTTCGGTTTGAAGGCAATTCTTTAAACGTCAGTAGCTTTTTGGCGTTGAAAACGCCGTGATTTGGACAGGATTGGCCATAAACTGAGAAACTGAATGTCCACATGTGTTATTACCTTGAGACATCTAGCCGACCTTTTCAAAACCAGGCTCATGAAAATTTGAGGGGTTTTAGAACTTTCTTTATCAATACCTCGGTTTATCAAAAGGGAGACTTGCATTTAGGCCCGTTATGAACCTACAGTCTCTGTCAAAGGGAAGACAAATAATACATGTTGTTTGTCTTGCAATTAGACATGAAATTGACGTGACCTCTGACATGAGAATTTTGGTGCGTTAGTCGGCCAAATCTCTCTAGAATACGCTCTTTCTGACGGCAAAGTTAGCTTTGGAATTAGCGGCATCGATTTAGGCGAAGTATAGCAGCGTTTTCAACCGAGCGTTCGTGATTGCTACGAAGAATCACAGCTAATTATTGTCGAATTTTATTTGTGTAAATTATCGCTCGATTTTGTGATCACTTCTGACACCGGAAACCAGTCATTATGACACTTACACACTATCAAATCACTAGCTTAAGATCTATTAAGTTGCGAGGGCGGAAACTAGTCAAAAAAGTGTTCAAACTTACGCTTTTTGCAGACAAATTCCCAGCCATGCCTTGTGCTTTTTAGGAAACTTCATGAGGTCCCGGATGTTTACTGTCCGTGTTAGCGAGGAGCTGTTGACGACAATCTAGCCACAGCATTTTTACTAAGTCTTTAGCATGCTCCAAATTCTACACCAGTTTCTCTCCCTGATCCTAGAAATGATCACCGACACCTACTTTCTGAGGCTAAAGACTTGTTACCTCCCAAAGCAGAGCTCTCAATATCCTTGCATTGTTCCAGCAGTACCGCCCGGGTAAACAAAGTACTCGTTTAGCAAACAACTGCACAGCAGGATATTAGACGAGGCAGACACTGCACATCGCAAGACTTTTCCCCTCACTGGACTTAATGATGTCCTAAGGAATACTCTGCTCTAGGAGGCCAACGGAAAATCAAACTCTAACGACGCCATTGCGAGCTAACTGACCGCGCGAAGACTTCAAATGCACGTTTCTTTCTTTGAGAGAGAGTGGAAACTAACTGACAAATAAAACTGGACGGGGGTAGGGGGGGGGGGGAGCGGAGATAAGACCTTAATTGCAAAGTTGAAGTCAGGGACAGTTTCTTTCTCTTCTGCTAATTACTAATGTAGCTAGTATGCCCCCCCCCCCCCCGCCCCGTCCACAAAAAGAAAAAAAAAAGTGAGAGACATCTAATAGGAGTTAGTATGGACTCCAGGAGCCCTGTTTTGAAAACTCCAGCTATATATATATATATATATATATATATATATATATATATATATATATATATATATATGTATGTATATATATATATATATATATATATATATATATATATGTAGCTGGAGTTTCAAAACAGGGTCAGTCATTTGTGATTTTCACCGCTGATTCCGGTGGAACTTGCTGCCTCCGGGCAGCAAGTTCCGGGGTAATCATGCCGATGAATTTTGAGGGGGGGTTCCGTCAAGGCGGATTGCAGGGCACTCAAGAGGGACAGGGCTACAAGACCATCTGCATTTGAGCTGGCCAGCTCTTAAAGCGGGGGGATAGGCCAGCTCAAACTTTGGACTTGTGATGTTGGTTTTTCTATTATTAATTAATTTTCCGACTTTATTGCCTGCAGGACTGCAGCTGCATGAATGCCTGAGTGTTGGGAATTTTTACCAACACGCACACCGGGCTGCCAAGCCTGCAACAAAGGCATGAACTGGTAAGAATTGAATATATCTGAAAGCAAAGTCCAGCCATTTTCCTGGCCATTTTACAAAAACTCAAGTTCTGGAGTCTAGCCCGGTTTTGAAAAGGTCAGCTATATATATATATATATATATATATATATATATATATATGTTCAATTGTGGAGTCGGACTAATTATTTATTTGCTACTCCGAGTTTCATGCCTCTCACGAAGCTGATGATTGCTTCGTGAGAGGCATGAAACTCGGAGTAGCAAATAAATGTGTTTGAATTAGTCCGACTCCACAATTGAATATTATATTCACAGCTCTGGTTTTTCCATTGAGCACTTTTATAGCAGATGAAGTCTTCAATTTATCCGCTGTTGCTTTATTGCAACAGCTCTGTTTCGGATAGCCAAATACTGACTACACTCATCAGGCAATAGCGACGAATGACCGCTAAATTTGAATGCTGACAATATAAACAAATAGTTGTGTGAGCGCGCGCCTTGCGCTTGTTGTGTGACGCGATCAAGGATTTTATGTTCGGCATGCAGGTGTTCTTTTTTGTCCAAGGTGAGCTTTGATGGTATAGCAGTGACCTTATTGCGTGGATTATGATTTTCCTGTCTTGCTGGGTGATTGCGGTGAATTGTGAATCGTGGTCTAATGCCTTCAAGAGGAGCTCTTCTGATATTGACGGATAAAATTCGCAGACGTCGAAGGTAATAAATGAATAGTTTTGTTTATCCGGTAATTCCTTGAACCATTCTATTGCGTTGGCTGTGCTTCTCCACAGGTTTACTTTAGTTTCATGGATAATCGTTTTGTTAATCTGACCAAAATGTACTTGCTGACGATGCCAATTTCTGACTTGGTTGGGTTAATAAGCCTGCATGTCGGGTTGTTGATGAAGTCGGGTTTGTGGTCTTTCAGTGTTATAAACGAGTCCTTGTTTGCTGATATTTCAATTCTGTCGTCAAGTCCGAGGGAATTAACAATTTCCTTGTATTTAGAGGTTATATTTTTTGGGATGTTATAGCTTGTCTTCTTATAGTATCTTGTTACGTTTTTGCTTACCAGTTTGGTGTAGTCTTCTGGTTCTGTCTTGTAGTAGTTACTCGTTTTGTCTGCTTAAGAAAGATGTGGTTGTCTTTGCGGATTTCTTTGAGGTCTTTACTGAGTTTTCTTTGTAGGCTGCTTGGGTAGCGATTGGTTTTGAATTCAAGATGCTGTACCAGGTTTAGCATGCAGTCCTCAAACTCACAAAGTTCATTAATTCGAGGTGGTTGTCATTCCAAAAATACCAACGGTGCATCAACAAGAAAAGGAATGCAACTGCAGAAAAAAACCTGAATGCCCCCTTCAAGGTAAATGCCTCCAGACCAACGTTGTCTACCAAGCAACAGTGACAACAGAATCTACAACCGAATCCTACGTAGGATTAGCATCAAACTTCAAGGAACGGTACAGGAACCACATGACATCATTCCGACACATCAAGCGAAGAAACGAAACTGAACTATCCAAACACATATGCACCCTGAAAGACGGCAACAAACCCTTTCACATAAAGTGGAAAGTATACTAAAAGCATCTAAAACTTATGATAATATCACGAAGAAATGTAGCTTGTGCCTTTACGAAAAGTTCATTATTATCTGCAGAAAAAAATTGTGCACCCTAAACAAACGAAACGAATTAGCAAGTTCTCGCCTTCAAAGGAACTAATAAATATAAAGGTTTTACCTCAGATGGGGAGAAATCTTTCCAGTTTAAAATTATCCGATTCATGTACAAATCATTTTTTAACGTGTTTATTTACACCAAGAGCTTCCATTGTATTTTCGTTGTAGGTAAAAGCGGAGCTGTAAACATCATACGCATCCTCATCAGCTTCATTCACAGCCTTGAAAGCCAAGGTCCAACCTAATGAAAGATTGATTAAAATGCGATTTAGAAAGGTAACGTAAAGTAAGAATAACCATGACAAAGCCAATCACGGTACGGACACCACCAAAGTGACAAGTAGACTAAGAGGCTAAACTAGGTCCAAATTTGATTTATTGAACTCGATTAAAAGCCACCCACCATAAGAGGCAAAATGGCTTGATCTCCTGCCTAACGCTAGTACAGACTCTAGTTTGAATGTTTTACCCTCACTCATTATACATTATGTCATCAAAACATCTTTAGGTTCTCGGAAGCGACTAATAACGGAACTAGTATCTCACTCAAGTCCCGTTAGGAACCCTCCCTGCCCTGCTTAGTTCCGGTCCTTCTTAGTTCCGGTCCTGCTTAGTTCCGGCTCAGGGTCAGCTGAAATATATGCTTCTCTTATGAATAAAAGAACCAGAATCGTAAATGGTTTTGAACTCAGGAGGGATATCAATTGTTGAGATCTAGAAAAAAAAAGATTTAATTTAGAGTAATTCTGATGAAACCAGTGAAATTTGGCTACGCCCATCACACACCCAACCTAGTGAAGCACGTCTGACCCGAGGTATTCCTTCCGGAAAAGGCGTGGTATTTTTTTAATATTTAATTTAATAGACTTTTTTCGAGTTAGTTCAAACCATTTACGATTTTATTTTCATTGATAACCATGTTTTCTAACCTCCGCCCACCATGTCGCAGTAAACTGAGAATGCATTTCTTCTATCTGAGGAAAAAAGGGATGTTATTCGAAGAGAAATAAGTAATTTAACGACCTTGTGTGTATGTGGGGGGGGGGGGGGGGGGCGGAGAGAGGACGATATGTGTTTGTAGGGGAGGCGGTGTGTGTGAGTGTGTGTGTGTGTGTGTGTGTGTGTGTGTGTGTGTTGGGGTGGGGGGTGGTTAAGGGGCTAAAAGGACGTTGGAGAGGGACCGTGGCCGCGGTGGAATCTGTACTGTTTGTGTTGGGAATTCAACGCATTAAACAAACCCAAAGACAACATATCAACTAGTAGAAAATTGAGCGAACGTCTATTTTTTATTGAAATGTCTCATCAGAGTAATTAAACTGATAAGATACAGACCAAAATCTAAATACTAAATGAATCATAAAGAATAACGAAATATATTAAATGTGATAAGAATTTATCAAAGAAGTCAATCTTAATGTTTTCACTGTCAGTCTTATCACATCGTTGGTTGTCAAAGACGCGGTTTGATATTCACCCATTGTGTTTCATAAAGGAAGGCGAGATCCTTTACTGTCACATCAATCTTGCTCCCAGTGTCTCTCTTCCTCGCGGGAACGAGGTTATCGTTAGGTATGTGTTTTGTGTCAGTTATCAAAACTCGTTTTTGGAACAACACAGAAAAATTTACTAACCACTCTGTGAGATGCAGTAATCACCATTAGCGTTTGAGTTTTGTCGCTAGAAACGCTGATATCGGCACACAGATACCCGGGATTAGACCTCGAGCCGTATGGTACTTCAAACTGCAAGGTTTTCCATTCACTTCCGGTACAGACGAGTAGTTTGCCGTCAGCGAAATTCAACTGAACAGCTCTACTGGGCAGACGCAGTTGTGTTCTCTAACTTCTAACGCAAAGCGGTAACGTCCCGCTCTGTCACAGTGCAGAGCGCTTGTAACGTACAGAACACTACTTAAGGCCTCAGAAATAAAAGTTGACGAACGATTTTTTTTAAACTTTGCATAATTTTTCCCTATGATGTGCTGTTACGAAAAATAGAATAAAAAACATAGGTCACCGTGCTCGCGAAAGAGATATGATGGATTGAAGCTACCCCGTTTACCCCTGAAATACGAACAATCGCGCGCGTGTGTAGTGATCAGTTCACTTTACATTTCGTGGTAGCTGGAGACATATTTTAGAAGATACACTTAATAAACCGTGGTAGATTGAAAATTTAGATCATATGGAACAATGCAAAATATGATGTATGACAAAGACACACAAGTTCAGGTGGTATTGACTCGAAAGGCTCCCCGCGTTGATAATCTCAAGGGCACAACTTTGCGTCTACGAGTATCGATTTTGCGCACGTTTTTCACGAATACTTTTTTTCCTGACGAAGAATTTTTTAAATACTTTTTTAAGTCAAAGAAGGTGTTTATATCACCAAAATTATGCAATAAAAAAGATAGGTTACCGTGTTCGTTGACGAGCAAAAGACAGTGAAATGACTATTCCTATCATCGGTTGGCCTACGTTCTAAACTCGCGAGGATTCATGGGATTGTTGTGGGGCTTCTTTTGTCAAGTGTTTGAACGTTTGGAAGGCCGAAGGATTTTGTACTCACTCAAATACCGAAAGTATATCTATATACGCTCAAATTAAACCGTAAAGTTTATATTTAAGTAATGTATAGTTGAACATTTCATTATGTCACCGACAAGTAGCCAATGTAGAGGACGATCATGGAACAAGACTTCAAAAAACAACATGGGAAACTGACATCGTGTGCGGTTTTTTCTTTGTAAGATCAACATGGCGGCCATCGATCGTGAACGGTAAGTGTAAGATAAGCTCATATTTTTCTCAAATGTGTAGTTACATCGTTTTATTGCATTGTATGTCTAGAGGATTGCATTATAAAGACAACAAAGTGGATTTGGCATCGTGCTTTGTGCGCTAGATCAAGAGTTTTTGAATAATTTTAACAACGGTCGCTTTTTTTTACCAAATATGCTACTCCTAGCCTGGCTTTGGGAAATTCGTCTTTGTATGCGTGCAAGATTTGGTATTTGGTAAAGTTATTGACCAAAATGAACATCAGACATTGCAATTGTCTAGGCCACTTATTATGGTTATACATATTTTCAAGATAATAAGCTTACTGTTTTACAATAGTTCTCGAATTCTGTTAGAGCTTTTTTGTAGTGTCAACTGGACACCCGAATGAAATAATCCATCAAAGTGAACTACATTGATGAACAACATGGTCTCATGCATTCAGTGTATGTAGTGTGACTGTTACAGTACATAAAAAATCCTTAAGCCGTGCAAAGCACATAAACACAAGGAAGTAATAAGAGTATGAAAGAAGTAGGGTAAAACACAAATCATTTCTTTTGTGCTCTTTTCACTTCATTGTACTCTGTGCTTTATAACAGAACAAAAGCATGGCTTATGGACTTTTTATTTGTTTTATAAGAGAGCCAAATTTCTGCAGATAAACCACCTCAATTGGTGAGGAACAAAGTTTTGCTATTCATAGTTTGCACTCACAGAGAAGTGCCATTGAATCACACAAAATCTGCACACACACACTCAAATAGTGTCATTACTTGAGCTGTATTATAATTTACATTATTTGGAACAATATGGTGAATCTCACCAACATTTTCTTTATCTGTTAAACATTATTTTATTTTTATATTCATTTCTCTTTATTTCAAATGCCATTGTGGCAACAGGGACAGATCCAGGAGAGTAGACGAAAGTTAAAAATGCAAAATGTCTTATTTCGCCATCTCAATTTTTAAAATTCTTTGGTGTATACATAGCCTGTCTCCTTACCTCTGTAAGGAATGATGCCTGATCCTGGCTCTGCCCCTGGGCAATAATTGCAAATTATTTTTACTCTCTGCTATATTCTGCTAGCTGTTAATTTGCCTTGACACTTTACAGTCGACAAATTCACAGCAAATGGACATGTCAGCAGTTTTATAACTATTATTTTTACATTTTAAACTCTAACAGATCAGCAATGCTACATCATTTTGTAGCTCTTCACCTTCAAGGTCTTTACCATGTGGGAGAGAACCATGGCGATGAGAAGACAGGTTTTTCAGGAAACCACACCAAGTTATAGTACAATGTTCACAGTGTACATGTTCTGCTAGGAAGGTTTGTTGATGTCAGTAAATGATGTTTCCATCACCTGAACAGAAATTAGTCCCAAAAATTATTCTGAGTTTGAACTGCTTAGGTTGTCAAAAAGTCAACCTATGTCAGCTAGAAACGACTTTTAGATGTACATTTGGCTAGATAATCTCTCTAAGTTACCTTTTACGGTCTGACATAATAAATTACTTTACACTCAGTCACTATATTAGACCTTTTCAAGGCAAAATTCACCAATGTACTTGTCTCAGAAAGGTTGTAACTCATACACTTGAACGTTTCTTGAATTTGAGATGTCCGGCTGCGGCTGTGTCCGATCTACTTCGCTTTCGATTTTTCATTCGACTCTGTTTGCAAAAAGCTGCGTGTGTCATGTGATCATTACATTGTAAATTTGGTTGGAAGTTGCCTCAACATCCGGTCGTTTTAATTTGAAAGAAATTTTTACTTAAAAGAAAAATTCAGTAAACTTCAACAGCAATATCCAAACGCGGAAATTTAATAAAACAATTATTCCATTCGCGCTTGTTGGATATGAGATTGGTTATAGCCAACTCGGCACTTCGCGCCTTGTTGGCTATTTACCATCTCATATCCAACGCGCGCTCATGGAATAATTGTTAACTATTGTTCTCAGATAACCATGGACTGTTGGTTTCATTTTGTGTTTTACTAATCACATCCTGCACTTAAGACATTTCCCGCTGATGGAAAGTAGAAATGTGCATTTTTTTAATTCTCACTAGCGAAGAATGGTATCACATAATCTAATAATTTTTTAAACTGCAGAATTTAAACCAACATGAAGCACTTTTTTATTTCTCTTATTCATGGTCATCTGAGATTGATAGTATTAATTTTTATATCTGGTGTAACTTGCAACAATGAGGCACTTTTAAGTTTCAATTCACTCTTCAGATAGGTGTTGGAAGAAATGACATATGTTCATGACTGTTTGCTTCTTGCCAGTGACACGATCCTTCCCATTGAACTTCTCTTTCAGTACATTTGAGAGGCCATCAACTCCATGCCTTTGGAAGGCTAAGAGGAGGAAGTGACTGAAGGACAGTCCAGATGCAATAGCTTTCTCGGCCATTCCCTTAGAAATTGCTTTTGCAGTAATTAATGGCTGGAGAGTCTGGAAGTTTCTTCTTTTCTGACTCAAGAATGCACTGTACTCCTGGTACCAAGAGAAAGAAAAACTATGTTTCTTTACAACCAAAGGACAAAGAAATTTTGCACTTAGTTCCTGTAACATCTGCACATCATCAAGTGCATTGTGAGCATTATAAGGGATTGAAGGAGATCCTTGGCTAAATTTTCTTGGCTGTGTCACTTCCTCTCAGGAAACAATTCCTTGAATGCTGGTAAAGTGTCACTAAATCCAAGCGCCAATTCTGAGAATTGTGTGGTCTTGTTAGTCTCATCCAGTGCTCTCAGCAAATGCTTGGCATCAAATGACTTAGCGTTATGTGCCAGCAAAAGATATGGCACTTCAAAACTCTGCAGCCAGTCCAGAAACTGTTGCAGACCAACCTCAAGTGTCACAGCAGTCACTGGTTTGCCATCGTAAATCAAATTGCCATGATGGACCGAGAGTTTGTTTACTGCTGTAGCACTTGGTGCTATTCCACCCACTGGCAGGATGTAAACATTGAACTTGTGGTTGTCGTTAATTGCCGCAATCTGGCAAATCTCTGCATTGTTGGCTGACAAAAATAAAAACAAGTGTTTGCTAAATACTAATGTTACTTCATCAATCACTAATTATCAATTATTCACAAAAGTGGAGGTGAATAGTGGTGAGACGAAAAGCGGTGAGGTAAATATCCACCACTATTCACAGACACTGAGGTGAATAATTGTTTTAGGATATACCGCAGAAGTGGATAGTGAGCACACACAGTAATCTTATTTTCTTGCAAACAGGTAAACAATACTCATGTGAGACGATCACTGCTTTGCTGTTTTTGCTCGGAGGTGAATATCGCAGAGGAAGATATCCGGAGGTTCAACCTCCCAAATATCCTCCCTGAGGTTGAGTAGCCAATCAGAATGTGCATATATTTAAGGTAATTCCCCTGAAAATGATGTACTATCCAGATTTTTTTCAAACTTGGCACAATTGATAGTCATACATAGGACATTGAAAAAATACAATAAAAAGATGGGGTCACCGTGCTTGTTTTCGTCCTACATGTCCGTTATTCTAAGTGATTTTAATGAGATGCGCGAGAAATGTTCGAAACTTGAGCAACCCCAAAAAATTGTTATTATGTAGCAAAAACCATGAATAGCAGTGAAACCTGGAGCCTAATTGTTTTTCTGGGCTCCAAATGCAAAGTTTCACGTCATTTACACATAAACAATCCAACTTCTACTATTAAACTTTTTTTGTCCTTAAAATATGTTTTTCGAACGCCTATTACGAGTAAGTAACGCTAATAAAAAATTGGGGTCACCGTGCTCGTTTCTTTGCAACACGACCGCAAAGAGAAAATTTCGGCTGACAAAGCTCAATGTCAAGGCAAATACGCTATGTTTCTAATGTGCGCGCGCTCGTGCATGCGCTAAATGACGCCATAAATTATGCGCAGTAAGGATGCGCCATGTAATTGAAAAAAAGAATAATATGACCTTCATCATTTAAAGATTGTACAGATACCCAATATTACAAAGTTATGTGACATCGCAATCCCCATACAAACACTCTCTTTCGAGCGCTGTTTGTCCCATTTTCAAGATGGTCTATTATCACGCAGTTTAGGCAAGTTGTGAACTGAACGTAAAGCAATAAAGCCCGATGGGACATGAAACTCGCAGTCGATAATGAGACGTAGCAACAATAAGATTAAAATTACTGAAGAGTCGACAAAAGCCACAGAACCCACTAGACAAACTGACCTTTCAGTAAAAACGTCAAACATGGGGAAAACAGTTATTCTCAAAATACTAAAATGAAAATGAACAAGAAGAAACAGAGAATATATTTACGGCCATCGATTTGGGGATTTGATCACGATTCCATAAAACAGGGGCGAATATATAAGGGCTTCGAAGTCTGAGTAATTTCATGTTACACGAAATTCAAGAATTAACGGTCGCGGCGCGCGATGCATCAAGGGTGTAAGTGGGCCCTTAACTCGCGCGTCACTCCCTAGTAAGGAAAGTAAGAGAACCCGAGTCAAGAGCACCCATAGCGCATGCCACAAAACTAATCTTTTGAGGCTCCTCGCAGCCTGTGCAGCAGGTGTAAACAGGGATTGGGAGTGAAAGCGAGAAAGTGACCTGCAAATGTGTGGTTAGAACCAAGTGCTGCAGAAGGCATAGAAAAGCTCATGATGTTATAAGTTTTATAACTTGCCTAACCCTCGAAACCAAAAGAATTCGGCTTCAACGGCTTCAAGTTTCAGCTAATACGCATGCAAAACAGAAACTCTTAAAAACTGTCTCAAAAGTGGCATTCACATTCATCAATGTGCCAAGTGAAAACGCGAGAGCAGGGCCTAAGGCTTTTGGATTATGATGTCATCTCTGGTTCCTTTCTCTAGGCGTGGCCCTTTCCTGTCCTGAAAAAAAGCCTCGAGTAATAAATAAGCCCAACAGAGAAGCATTTTGGCTTTATCTTCCACTAGCTGTCTTCCAACATCAACTATTTTAAACGTTTCGCTAGTGGGACAGTAAACTTCACTGGTTGTTGTGGTCAACATGTTTATAACTGATCATTCGATCCAGTTGACCGTTCCTTAACGTCAAATCCGGTCAAATTCCAGTACACATAATTGCATGTACATGGCATCATAAATTACAGAGAATTTAATCTATCACTACATTTAGCTACATCCTACCAGGTACACACAATAAATTTCTACCTAATCAGCAAAATCACTGGAATTGTATCATGAAACTAACAAGTCACAATCCTGTTGGGCGACAGATTTTGAATTTAGAATTCGAGATGTCAGGAGCCCATGGGCTCCTGGAGATGTCTTTTTGTTCCAACTGAGCTGCGTTTGCGCAGTAACAGCAGAACTTAGAGCGCAAGAAACCACCCTGGTCAATAGTATTGCAACCCGACGCAAAGGACTTGTCGCTGCAACACTGAAAGGGTGGCCTCTTTACTGGAGCTGAAATCACTAACCTATTCGAAAACAGCTCCAAAATCCTACGTTAGTCGTAAAAACTACTGGCAATCACACCACGCTTTTGATTCCAAGCACTCCATCAATCTTGATGCTTGAATTATTGGCGGTACTTTTTGTGACGTGGTCCGGCCCTTAGGCAACTAAGGCAACTAAGTGGCCCTAAGCTGATATTTCAGTGTTATTCTACGATGGAACTTAGTAGCTCCACAGTCTTTGCCTGGAACGCAGTCAGGCTAGTTCTCTGCGTAGTAACCTCAACTTAAAACATTTGATAAAAGAGTAAATAAAAGCATAGTGGAAAAATACCAAAGGTGTTACTTGTCTGTAGGATAGTTTTAGATGAAACAAAGCAAATTTTTTAAACGGCTTTGTCGCGAGTGTGAATGGCATGAATTTATCATGTTTGTATCCATTGAAACTAAAAAAAATAGCGCTCCAGTTTTGTTTAAAACTGCTTTTCTAGTGCAGTTAAATAGGACTCCTTGGCTACGGATGGCCAGGATGGGAATGGATTGCAACTTGGAAAAATTAAGCAGTACGCTGAGACTCAGTTAGCGTGAGTCAAGTAGGGGGGTCCGGTGACATGATCCCCCGAAAAATTGTAAATTTAAGACCTCTGAAATGGATTGAAATGCATTTAAAACTAACATGGTGGTAAAACATGGTGGTAAACTAACAAGGGAAGCTACAGCTTTTCCAGCCCCTCCCCCTACGCGGTCGTTGATCAAAGACCGAAAAATAAGCGTGACATAACTCCTATAAGTAAAGTATTTTGAAGGCCGAATTAGACGTTACGGTGTCGTTTCCAGCTTCCACGTGAGAAAATGCAACTCTCTTCTTTCAAATTGGCTGGGCCTACGATTGTCGAGAGGTTTTAAACCATGTTTCAAAGTCCCATGACATTTCAAAAGTCGTACATGACGAGATTCGCGATTAGTTGTATGGTCGTTCGTTATTTGGGTCCGAGTTTGATTTCAATTTGTAATGCACATTTGAACAAGCCTGGGCTTGCGCAATATGGAAATGCTTGTTATTTATTGTCGTAGGCGTACCGTCTGGGCTTTTCACATTCAACGATGTTCGTAACGCCTATTCAATCGACCTTAAGAATACTAAGATGATAAATACAAAAAAATCAGGAGATATGAAAATGTTAAAAATAAAACGTATAGAAATGTCAGCCAAACTGTCTTGCCGCCTACACGACCTCTAGCGAGCAAAAATGTTCCAGCTTTCCGAGACACATCTTTTGTCATCACTGTTGATGTAAAGGCCAGGGCAGGTTCGGGTTTTGACGTTCTTGCCGTCTTCGCTCAGCCAATATCCTTTCCCGCGCTTTTCAGAGTAAAATATGAAGACGTTGTCACCCTTCTGTATTGGCTTTCCTCGACAACTATTTTTTACGTCGCTCTTACACCTGTCTTGACGTTCTGGTGAATATATCCAGAACCTTTCTCCGCGACAGTTCTTTGTATCTGTGGAATCCTACCCGTCACCAGGACAACTTCTCGTCGGACAAACACTCCCACTGCCCCAGCAGCTCAGCCAATGGCCCTTACCGTAGTAAAGTGCGATTGCGTCACCACTTCTAACAGGTTCTCCAGAATCGTAGTCTATCACATTCACTGTAAATTTTTGACTCTTGCAGATTTTCCAGTCGTTGCCTGTCATATCACTACCAGGACAACCTCGAAGCTTGCAACGATCAACGCCAAAGTTAACAGTGCAATAACAGCTCAACCAATGATTGCTATGGGCGTTGTTTCTTAATGCTATTGTGTCACCCGATCGAATGTAGTTTGGACATCGAGATCTGCTTTCGTCATCGTTGTTGCGACAATCATCATTTCCATCACAAAGCAAAGCTTTCCTTATGCATCTTCCATTGGAACATTTGAACTTCCCGTACTGATCAGAGCAGCAATCTTGTGTCTCGCATTGTGTACTCTGGTAGTTTGATCCACCTTGATCTCTTCTGCAGTTATTGATATCGCTTGTCCCTAGGCAACCTCTGAAACGGCACTTCATTCCTCCACCGCAAGTCTTGGAACAACGAGCCCAGTCACCAAAATTTCCCCAAACGTATTTACATTTTGGTTGAGAGTCCCATTTCAAGATATTTCCGATCTTCTTGCAAGTTACTTGTCCTGGGGTCGAGCGTCGCTGCTTGTCGCAGCTTAAATTTACAGTCATACCCTCAAAAGTCAACTCATCCTTGCATGAGAAACCTGCACCATCTACACTAAGTGAGCCACAGCTGAATTCCTTCCAGTATTGGTTGTATTTCTGATGTCGATCTTTGAAGATGTCTCGGATATTCTGGGCTTCATCCCTATACTTTTTTCGAAGGTATTCAGTATCCCCTTTCGTTTCCAGTAACCACTTTTGATGCAGTAACAGCGCCTCTCCCAATGCTTGGTCCAAGTAGGCTAAGCTGTCCCTGAAATCCTTGATATCTGCATTGTACTTTTCCGAACAGCCACCTCCATTGTGACTTAGGTATTCTCGCTTGTACGAATTGTAAATGTCATTTCCAGGGGGTGTCTAACGTGCCTTGACCCAGGATCATCTTCTTTAATCTGTTCTCCAGCTCAAAGGGAGAAACTGTGTCCAAGTACTTGTCAATTGTTTTACCGAACTGATCAAAAGTCAGCTCGTTCTTCTGTAGTTTTGCATAGAGATCAGCAATATCTTCGACGTTGTAAATGATTTCAGAATGTTTGATGACGTTATTCGTATGAGCAAAGGAGTTCTTGATCTTCTGTAAAACTACGTCTAACTTCTGGGACAATGACTTATGGAGAAGAACACGTCCACAGTAGTGGGAACGTGGTTTACAACTTGGAACGTTTTTCTTAATTCAGAGATCAGCTTTTCAATGGTGTCATCGAAGTCTAATCGTTTTTCACACGATTCGCCTTCATAGTACTTTGCGCAGATACATTGATGAGTTTTCGTAGCAGGTATTTGGTTGCACCGTCCATGACCACTGCACTTCTCAGACTGACATACATCGTTGATTGTGTGAACAGCTGATGCAATGAAGTCCCACCTTTTGACTTCCTTTTTCACAAGATCAGCACAGTAGATACAAATTCGTATAGATTTGTCAAAACGCTTACATCGGGAGCATCTTGCTTTGAACTTGGATGCAGAATGCGAAGCTTCGTATTCAAAGTCAACAACCCTTTGCAGAGTTGAATCTCCACACCTTTTCTTTGACAGGATGTTATCACGGCAGAGATGTAATCGGAATTGCACCCGTCGCATCTTTGGAAAACCAGCAAGGTCTTGGCTTGCGTTATCTCATTACAGCTTGGGGATGACTTCGTGTCTTCATAGACCACGTAATAAGCTTTTACTTTGTCAGGATCTGAGTTGTCTTTTAATTTAAAATACGTATTGCCTCTCAAATCAAGTTCACGAATCCTTGGACGCTTATTCTTGACTGCTGCCACAGCCCATGTATACCAGGGGTACTTGACTTTTAGTTCATCAAAGATGGCTCTAACTATGCCTTCCCGGGAAGACCCTTTCATTTCACTCAAAATCTTGTTGGCATTCTTCTCCGCGTGGTGAAGGGATTCTCTTCTGCAGTACCAGACTCGATCGTCAAACGCTCGACGAATGTCGAAGAAGTACGTCTGAACGTCTTTAAATCCCTCCCTGGCTATGTTTTCGTCACCCTTGAAGTAGTAGTAGGTCATCTTTTGCTGGGCAGCGCTGGTCATAATGTTCTTGATGAGAATCATTAGTTCGGACAGTTTCGTTACGTCGCACCCAAATTCAGCAATAAATCTGTCAAAGATATTTCGATGGGTTGGACGCTCCGGCAGAACTGCCATTCTGTAGAGGTTCAGCAGATTGCCGTCCAAATTGTTGTTTTCGTAATAATTGACGTATTCTTCGGCGAGCTTTACGTGGTCTATTCTTCGTGTTTTAGTCCCCATTGCCTTGCGGATCTCGGATAGTTTCTTGGCTCCATTCCTCGATTCATGCTCCCATTTGATCCAGACAGCCACGAAAGTGTTGAAAGCAGTATTCGCCTTGATAGATTTCTCCAGTTCATCGATTTTCTTGTCCAGACGATCGAGCTTGGCATTGACTTCATTGAAGCGTTTGTTTATCAAGCCCGTGATAACTTCGAGCTCACTTGGCATGAAGAAAGTAAAGACAAAACTTGCAATAGCAGACGCAGCCTGCACAGCTTTGAGAGCTTTGCCAACTTTGGAACCGATCTTGGTTAATTTCGTCTGCTGCTCCAACAGTTCCACGCTTCTCGTTTGAGCCGAAACCTTCAGTGCCTTGTTGATGGCTTTTGCTTGAGCCTGATATTCTTCGTTAATAGCTTCTAGTGCAATCTGAGCAGTATCGAGAGCCGTAGTTACCTTGGCCTGCTGTCCAGGATCCAACCCGGAACCAATTGTACAGTAAAAACATGAAAGCATCACAACCTCCGCTAGCCAAACCACCAGCCTCATTGTTGTGATAACGAATGCGGCGGCAACTGTGCTGCAAAGGAAAAAAAAGAGTTTCCTTTACATTATACCAAAATTTATCTTTCTTCGAGAATGGGCAAATTTAATAACTACTAGTTGGCGAAATGAATCGGGAGAATTGTTTTGCTTAAAAAAAGAAGTCGAATCATAGTTAATAGAGGGAAATGGTCATGAAACCTAGCAAAGTTCTTTGTTATACGTTTTTGTTTGCTATTTTGGGGGTTGACAGTGCAGAAACAACAATGGGTGGTTACGCGTGTTCATGCAACTGACCAATAGAAACATTGCGATTGCGTAATTGATACATAGTACATGAGTGCAAAACAAAAGCTGTGCACTGTCATGGACCTTCCAGCATAAATCTTGGCCTCTTAGTTAGTATGTGTAATCAATTGGCGACGAGTGAAAAAAAAAAGGCTCGCCGGGAAAGTACGATCGGGCGTGATATTCATTCCTAATTCACATTTGATTAGCTTTAAATATCACAAATATCAAAATTACGGTCAAAATCATGGTGTTTTGACTTTTTTATTGTATGTGGAGAGCTCCAAGCAAAGAAAGGTTTAAGTTCAAAATGTTCTGAATTTGTTGACAAAGAGCTCTTAAGAGTCCTTAGCTTCTTGCTATTTATAAAATGTTCCAAAGTTGAGTCAACTGTCAAATCGTCCTTGCATGATTTGCTATAATTCGTCACGAATGAACTGAAAACGGCTGCCGTGTATATGGTACATAAAAGTCCATTTATGTATTTGACTTAGTGCTAAGATGTTTTGATGTATAAATTGTCGCTGACAGAAAGTTTATTATATGGCCAAAGTAAATTGGCCTAGACAAAATTCAAGCGAAAATGTACAAACTTACTTAAGAGCTGACAAACGTAACTCCGTTAAACCGTAACTCTGGTTAAACCTGGACACCATCTTGGAATTGGAATGTGTTGTTAGACGTTTTGACCAACATTACATGTTTTGTACCTTTATAATACTTCTCAAACTCTATGATTCTTTGATTTTTCCTTATACACAATATGGTATAGCCGCCTGGGTTCAAGCTGCCGAGGCTCATATGAACAAAATTCTTCTTTTGCAAAAGCGTGTTCTTCGATTTATATATGGTGTGGAATACAGAGCTCATACCATACCACTATTCATTTCAGCAAATATGTTAATATTCATTTAACATGTTGTATCTTAAAACATGTAGTGGCTTCCCAAATGCATGACGTATCCTCTGGCTCTGCCCCCTCTAAAACATCAAATCTTTTTACTCAATCTCGGGAAATTCACACATACCATACAAGATTTTCTAATGCTGGAAATTTCTTTATCAAAAAACCAAGCCTTAATCAACAACTCTCTTCTTTTCCAACATTTGGTACCAAAGTATGGAACTATCTTCCAAATAGTATGCGTTCCCTACCTAAAAAGTCTTTTAACAAAAAAATCCATACACTTTTATTGCAATTACTTAACGATGAAGATGATTATATTCCTAAAAATGATCGTTGCTAAAATCTGGTGGATTTTATGGTACCAAAATAGCACCTCTAAATTTTAGCTCCTGTTATTGTAGATTATCATGTTACTGTAAATTATCTTAATTTGTGTTATTTTCCTTCTGTGTTTTTTTACCCACCCGACTCGACAAGCCTTTGCTACCTTCGGGTGGGTACTTTTTATCTGTCAAACGTTGTTGTTGTTGTTGTTGTTGTTGTTGTTGTTGTTGTTGTTGTAAATAAACTAAACTAAACTAAGAATTGCACGGCGCTCTTTGATTGGTCGAATCGGTAATGCAAGTTGCAAATTTAAAGTTTCCTGTCACTAATTTTAAAATATTCGTTACCTGATGGCAAAGAACAACCAACCGCTTGCTCACGAGGTCCCGAATACAAATAATTGAGCTCTAGTTCATGTATAATGACAAGACTCAGATGTTAATTAAAATCGAGACCAACTGAAGATTTTATGCCTTCAAAGTGGATAGTGTCACTTCATCATAATTAATTATGCATGTTTCCCATAGTTGTTATTTGGTACCAACTAACCTGCGTAGCAAGCGTTTCCGTGTGGTTTCCGAGCAAAGAAAGACCGAGGAACGGGATTTTAGAAGTTTTGTCCTCGCGAAAAATGGAAGGAGAGCAAAAAATATGTAAGAGTCCTCTCCCCCACTCTTTTTCATTTTTATGCTCTCGCTCCAGTTTTCGCGCGGGCAAAACATCGAAAAATCCCTTTGCTGGGTCTATCTTTGCTAGGAAAATAAAACAAACGGAAACGCTTGCTACGCAGGCTAGGTACCAACCGTTTGGTCAAATATTTTGTGACTGACAATGATGTTTGCAACATCGAAACGTGTCTTATAAAAAAATAAAGAATGTCATCATCATTTTAACAATTGTCTTTGAAGTTCTAAAGAATTGCTTGATTCCTTTGCACTGCTCGATGTTACGACTGATTAAGAAACGTTTTCAAGCGTTTTCAAGCTTGTCCAAGCAATATTTGTTTGTCACAAAACACGGGCTCCAATGCAAGACTGATCACCGTGATCCCGTGCGTATGATGTTAACGATCGCTCTTTTGATCTGATTCAGGTTTCACTGCTTTATCTGATGTTTATATAAAAAGTAAATCGATGAAAATAACCGGTTTTCATATTTAGCTCTTTGAATTCAACAGAGTAAATTTTAAAACTATCTTTGTAATAATTGTTTATCATAAACTCCATGAAGTTGATCTCATAGTCTTACAAGAGCAGAAAAAGAAAACCCGACACATCCTTTATCGAATAACAAGGATCGAAATGCGTGTAAGTCCATAAAAGCCATTAGTATACACCACACAAGTGAATAGTGCTTTCGGCGCATTCTGATTGGCTAGCTCGGAGGTGAATAACAAGTACTATTCACCTCTGAGCAAAAGGAGAAAAATAAAATGGCTTCCCGTTTCGCTTACCAAGGAGCAAATTTTATTGATAAACGAGGCGGTTCTTCCGAAAAATAAAAAAAATAAAATGGGAACAAAGTTGGTTTGACTGTATTTAACGGTAAGTTTGCTTAATCTTTCTAAACTCAAATTTCAAGGCGTAAGAAGGTACAATGCCTTGTTTACGTGAACTGCGGAGCAGTATATAAGTATAAAAAATGAAATCATTTACTGTTTGGCAGCATGGTTTCAACAGCAAGACAAATTTGATACATCAATGAAAGAACTTGATCAGAATGCACGACCTCTCTGAAAACCACTTCGGTGAGTGGAGCTTCCTGGGTAAATATCGTGATTATTATTATTATTATTATTATTATTATTATAAATACCACCCGGACAATTAAATAAGTGTCTTCGGAAATTTAATTTACTTATCCCCAAGAAAGCGAGACGAAAACTCACAACAAGAAATCGCTTAAACCGCTACTCGGGCGGCGCTTGATCGGCGCTTGATGTGCATTTGTTGCTCTGTTGTTAGAAATAAAGCAAATTTTCAATCGGCTGATTATTCAACTTGTGAGGTATTAGAAAACAATTATTCACCTCAGCGTCGGTAAAAGTGCCGGGTTAGCTTAGTTGGTAGTGCACCGGACTACCGTGCGAGAGGTCGCGGGTTTAAATCCCGGCCGGACCCACTCAGGGTCTTTAAAATGAGGAGAAAGTGCTGCCTTTGTAATGACATCTGCAAATGGTTACTATAGACTTTTTAGTCTTCTAGGATAAGGGGATAAACCGTAGGTCCCGTTTCACGGCACTTGTTCCTAATGATTTGTGGGGCATTATAAAGAACCTACACACTGTTCGCAAAGAGTAGGGGACGTAGTCCTGGAAGTGTGGCCTGGTCTTTCATATATATCATACCTCGCATGATTCTATGTAGCCTTTAACGAATACTAAGCTAAGTGCGTTTACAGTCAAAACCAGATCGAAAGCCCGGCGAATTCAGTCAACAACAATGTTTTGAGATTTAAGATTCCACTACATTACAATAAACCGCTGGTGGTTGCCTGGTCACTTGACAAGCAAAGCAAAAGTACTTCAGTCGACCCTGTATTAAGCGGCACTTTATTAAGTAGTCACCCTCTATTTAGCGGTCAATTGTCCCAAAAATCACTGCAATTTTGAACTCTATTAAGCGGTCGCGGTCGCCCTTTGCTAAGTCCCAACGGGCTGTTTCTATTGTTTCACTTGTATTAACCGGTCACTCTCTAAAAGGAAATCACTCAAATATAATACCAATACTGACTGTAGGAACTTGGTGTTGCAGTTTTGTTCGTTCGTTTTCACACTGTGTTCTACTTTGTCATACCATTCTATTCAGTGCAGGGGATCTTAACCGAGTAAGTTAAGTTGGAGCCATCTTGACCGCTCGGGATAGCCCGTTCGTCCCGCGTTTTGCTGTCTTTCATAAGCGTCCTTTGAGTCGTATAATACATACTTTATTGACCAAGCTTGTTCGTCTAGGTCCATAAACACGTTTAAAAAGAACTTGGCCAATATCCCGACATCTAGACCTCACGTTTGGCCAATAAGTGGTCATTAACCAACGAGTACCCCGAGGGTGATCACTTAATACAGGTCTTCGCTTCGACTGTAGTTCGCTTTGCCAAATTCTCCTAATTTTAACATCACAATCAGTTTGCAACTTCACGGCCATTGCTCTTGCGGTCGTCAATCAAATTACCAACGTTTGAAATTTATTTTGAAGTGTTTTGTTTTCCGCAATCGATGAACTGAATGATTGGCTCTTTCAGCAGTCAATATGAACCAATTCTCCTGCTACGATTAGCTACCTACGAGGTCAAGATGGAGCCATCTTGACCGCTCGGGATAACCCTTTCGTCCCGCGTTTTACTGTCTTTTAATAGTGTCCTTTGAGTCATATAATAAATCCTTTATTGACCAAGCTTGTTCGGTCAAGATGCCGGGAAATTGGCCTCGTTGTTTTTTTGCGTGTTTATGGACCTCGACTTCGTCTCGGTCCATAAACACGCAAGGAAAGAACTTGGCCAATATCCCGCCATATTGACCTCACGCTTATAACCAATAACCCATATATCACTAACTTTCTTTCTCGCTCGTCTGATCTCAGTTCCGATAGACTGAAAATCGATTTCGATCGTAACACTTTCAAGGCTATTAAAAGCGAAAATTGTCTTTGAAAATTGCCTTGGAAGTTCCTTTGGACTGCTTAATGATTAAGAAAAGTTTGCAAGCGTATCCAAGCAATATTTGTCAGCCAGGAAAACACCCACTCCAATGCTTAAACCCAAGTCCAACAGAAGACAAATCGCCATTATCCAGTGTTTTATACGTAACGATCACTCCTTTGATTGAGCCAGAAAGGTTTCACTGCTTTAAAAAAAAAAAAAAAAACAATACTGTAAATCGAAATAATTGTGAGCAATTAAAAGCTCAGTTGCCTCCCAACTTGAGGCGGAATTGGTTAAGTGCTTTAGACTTTTGAATACAATAATGACTCGGGGTGGATCAGTTGATGAACAACTTCGAAGCGGGATGCAGTGGTAGTGGAACGAAACCAACAAACACCACGCCCATCTATCAAACAGCAACTAAGCCAATCCACATTGTCTAGATCGTGGTTAACCGCTTGCTTCCATGGTCCAAGATCAATGAAATAACATTGTGCATTCATCAAGCATATATTGGAACAATGCTGAGACCAGGAGCCACGATTCAATTTATGAAATAGATTTCAGAAAATGTACTGTTTTTTCTGCTAATTTAATATCCAAAACCGTATAGAGAGCGGTGCGTTATCTTAAACTGATCAGATTAATCATAAGAAAACTACTTCAAAATGGACACAAGGATCATTTGTGATCCAGTGATCGTAAACTAAAGGTTGGGAATCCTTTCAGTCTTAATTTCCATTTTCGCCACTAGTGTTGAAACTAAGGTAAGTTAGAATTAAAACATCCAATGGTCGCCCTCTCAGCGGAGGAGCCAGTAGATCGAACAAATAAAATCTCTTCACTTCAAAGTGTATCATTCTTAAAACAAACAGCCATGACCTCGGTAACGGGTATCTTTTCCCACGACAATTGCTTTGTAAAAAACAGGTACCTCAACGACTCTCCCGGTCAGTTAGCACTTACAAATTGTGGGTCCCACACACTTCGAGTATTTCAGCAAAAAGTAATGGTGCATCGTAAACATTTGCACAAAACGGAAACGCCTATAAATATCCAAGTATAGCTTGTCGCAGAAAGGTTATTTATTTATTTATTTTCTATTATTATCATTATTTTGATAAAAGGTAATCATGTTCTGCTGAGGTCTTAATTAAAATATTTCATTGAACTCACCTGTGTTGAGAGATGTCCACGCAAACACTCTAGCAAATGAACTGATTGCTATCGTTGAACTCAAATTGATAAATCATGAAAACAGAAAAACAAGAGGCTATTTGGGAATGATTTATTCATTTGTAATCACATCATCAAGGACTCTTGACATTAATATGCAAAATAAGTCAGGCAAATTTCGTATGAAATTATGAAATGTTTCGTGTTCTTCCGTCCCCAATGTACGTGGACTGAACTGATCGATATCGCTATTTTACTTCTTTGTCTTAGAGTCCAAATAAATTTCAGTCGTAACCCTTTCAAGCCAATTAAAAGTTGAAGTTTGAAGGAATACCTTGATTCCTTTAGATTATTTTTTTTTAAGTTTTCAAGCGTGTCCAAGCAATATTTGCTTGTCAGCAAAACACGGACTTCAATGTACAAATCCATACAACCTAAACAGAACTAATGTCCATGATCCCGTGTGTTATTTTATAGATAACCCCTTTGATGGAGCCAAAAGGGTTTCACTCCATTCAGTTCGATGTCCTTATTAAAAGTCCAGTCGGTGAAAATACCTGGTTTGCATATAGCTCATGCATTTTGAATTCAATTCACTAACTTTTAAAAATGAAGAACTAGAACAAGCAGAAATAGAACACCCGACACATCCTTTATCGAATCCGTGAGGTCGATATGCGCACAAGTTCATAACATGTACAGCTAATAGGGGGTTCATACTGGACACTTCAACTGCACTCAGTGAACTACACTTGAAGTGCACTTGAAGTACATTTCAAATACACTTGAAACATAATCGTCTGTTAACCCTTCTAAGTACATCTAACTGCTCGTACTTAGTGGCCTTGGAAACGTCCAGACCTCAAAGTGCCGAAGTGTGGTCTTAAGGAAGGGTGAAACCATCCTTGAGAACGAACTCATTAGAGCGCTATTAGTTACTTACGCAAGTGTCAATATTGTTATCCCAAACTACCCGAACGGCGCTAAGTTAAGGAAAGACCATTCTTGGTTTGTTATCGGTTTCCTTCTGAATATAGGGTCTTATAATTACAATTTTTACATCGATCGGATTTTTGTTTAATCGAGACTAACAAGCCGAGGGCCTCAATGGTGTGGTGGCTTTTACGCCCGGAGGGTACTCCCAGAAAAATTGGATGGGCCCGCTTCATAAAACCCTTGCCCTATTTCAGACCAAAATCTGCGATTTTCCCTTTCCTATTTCTGACCTGACCAAAAATTCGACACCCTATTTCAGACTTATTTCACGTACACGGTTGGCGCAAACATATTTAAAAGACAAAAAAGGCTTTTTTGATGGTCTTATCGCCTAATGATGAAGAAATAGCCTCTTCTAAAAAAACATATACAATTGAAGACTAGAGTGCAAAAACCATACCCTATTACAGACCAAAATGGTCAAAATCGATACCCTATTTCAGACCAAAACGGCTAAAAAACCATACCCTTTACAGCCCATACAAGGGAGGATCCCCACCCCGGGCTGAAACGGCTGACGGTAATTATTTTTCCCGTCACGGTTAACTGAAATTTTAATAATGAATTACCATTGTTTGTAGTATAAATGATTAACTGGAAATGTCTATAGAGCGTTTTAACATGACATCACGGCGGCCGTGCTGGTGTTCCAAAACAAGGAAACGGCGCCCAAAATTGGTGTTCCAAACTAAACCTCTGGGAAAAACTCTATATTTATGCAAATACTCTCTTTTGTTTCAGTAAACCAATGTGGCCGGAAGTCAAGTGAATGAAAACGCTCTCTCTCTATATATATATAACGCCAAGGCGGCTGTCAAAATGCGTAGTACGATCCATTTCAAAGACGAATCTGCCATTTCCGGCGTTGTGAAATGACAATAATTAGCCGAATTCATGAGTTAATCGATACGCAAATGGAGTTCTTTACAAGACGTTTGAGACCTTTAATTTGGGCTAACATTTTTTTGCGGTTAAGGGTTTTCAATCTTTTTTTACGACTAACGGTTAAATTTAAGGTTTTTTACGCCTAGCGGTTAAAGTTTTGGTCCTCTTACGGCTAACGGTTAAACCCCATTGAGACCCTCTTGCAAGCTTGCTGTCGGTTCTGAAGATTTGGCCCGCTAATATTTGACAGAAACAACATATCAATGCAGGATATTAACTAATTACTCACAAATGCAACGCTACCTGCAGTTGATGCAACAACGACGAGTCTGCCATTTGAAAGCTACAATAAATTTTGGATTCCATAAATTTCGACTCCCCAGAGTTTGCCGATGCCCTGCTATCCTTTGTTGTTAATCTCATGAAACACTCTTTATTCGTTTCAACCAAGTCGAGCGGAGCTATCAGTCGCATTTTCGAAGCGACAGGCCGCTTTAAGAGATTGCAGAATACCGCGACAGTTTCTGTTGTTTCTCAAAATCTTCCCGCTAAAGTAACCCAGGCTTACTTTGCCTTTTAGTATGAACTCTTGTTTTCGACAAAAAACAAAGTGCACTTCAAGTGCACTTTAGTGTCGTGTAGTGTGAACTCAACTAATATTTCGCTTTACTATAACTGTCCTTCAAATATTGAAAAATCTAATAAATTTAATACCACTTTTTGTGGAAAAATAATAAATTAAGCTAAGTAAAAGACGTATCCGAAAAAAGTACTTTCACGATTAATAGTGCTTGGCTAAAGGTGGCGGGCCAAGCGGGAAAATATCTAAATTTATCATTGGTTTCGATCGTGTCTGATGGATTAAATTTCAAACCACTACTTTTGTTGTAGTCTTCTGCTGGTGATTAAAATGGGGTTGACAAACCAACGTGACTCCTGCTGTGTGCCCATTGTGTAAAAGAAGCATATTTTTAATCGATTTTTGCTTTTCTATAAGAAATCAAGGGAGGTTCCTTAAATATCTCTCTTAGCAATACACTCCAGCTAATGGAACTGATTGTAATCTTCAGTTTGAACTCAAATTTGATATAATCGCAAAAAGAGAAAACAACAGTTGCTATTTGGGAATGATTTATAATCCCATCAACAGGGAGTCTTTATGCGTTTACTTTATATGAATGGGGAAAATAAGGCAGATTACGTCATGAAATTTTGAAGTGTTTTGTTTTTCGCAGATGAACTGAACAAAAAATCGCTAACTTTCTTTCTCGTCTCGTCTCAGTCCGGTTAGAACAAAAACCAGTTTCGATCGCAACACTTTCAAGGCAATTAAAAGTGAAAATGCCTTTAATTTTTAAAAATATAACCACATTCTGTAATGTTTTGATTTTTTGCAAACATTAGCTTCCATAATGATATTATGAAATTAGCATCCATTTTGCGCAAGAATCTTTTTCCCGTTCATCTCATCGATAAATGTATAAGCGTTTTCAAGCGTTTTCAAGCGTGTCCAAGAAATATTTGTTTGTCAGCAAAACACAGGCTCCAATGCAAGACTAATCACCGTGATCCCGTGCGTATGATGTTAAAGATCACTCCTTTCATGTCGCCAGAAAGGTTTCACTGTTTTATTTGATGCTTTAGGAAGGCTTTTGCCTGTTATAGTTAGATTGACTACTTTTTAGATTATAAATTTCAGGTATTATTAAGTATATTTTATTGTAATCATTATAGGTAGTTATAGTTTGTGGGCGCATTTGATCATATTCAGATGTTAATTTGCGCCTAATAAGAAATAAATTATTATTATTATTATTATTATTATATAAAAAGTCCAGTCGATGAAAATAACTGGCTTTTATAATTAGTTCTTTGAATTCAATAGAGTAACTTTAAAACTGCTTTTGTAATAATTGTTCATCATGAACTTGATCTTATAGTCTTACAAGCAGAAAAAGAACACCCGGCACATCCTTTATAGAATAACTATTCACCTTTGAGCAAAAGGAGAAAAATAAAATGTCTTCCCGTTTCGCGGCTTACCGAGGAGCAAATTTTATCGAAAACTAAAAAAAATAAAATAAAATAAAAATAAAAAGTTTGGTTTGACTGTATTTAATGGTATAGGTTGCCTAATCTTTCTAAACTCAAGGCGCAAGAAGGTACGATGCCTTGTTTACGTGAACTGCGGAGCAGTATATAAGTATAAAAAATGAAAACATTTACTGTTTGGCAGCATGGTTTCAACAGCAAGACAAATTTGATACATCTTAACTTTTCAATTAAAGAACTCGATCAGAATGCAGGACCTCCCTGAAAACCACTTCGGTGAGTTGAGCTTTCTGGGTAAATATCGTGTTTATTATTATTATTATTATTATTATTATTATTATTATTATTATTATTATTATTATTATTATTATTATTATAAATGCCACAAGGACAATTAAATAAGTGACTTCAGAAGTTTTACTTATCCGCAAGAAAGCGAGATGGAAACTTTTACAACAAGAAATCGCTTACAACCGCTATTCGGGCGGTGCTTGATCGGCGCTTGATGTGCATTTGTTGCTCTGTTGTTACAAATAAAGCAAATTTTCAATCGGCTGAGTATTCAACTTGTGTGGTATTATAAATAATTCTATGTAGCCTTTAACGAATACTAAGCTAAGTGCATTTACATTGAAAACCAGATCGAAAGCCCGGCGAATTAACAACAAAGTTTTGAGATTTTTGATTCCACTACATTGCAATAATCGGTTGGTGGCTGTCTGTTTTACTCGACAAGCAAAGCAAAAGACAGGGGCACCCAACGACACATTTCGGTAGATATCTGTTCGGTGGAAGGTAAGTCGCCCTGCGCTTTCGGTGTCGATTAAGGAGTACACTCGGATTTTCGTAGCTAAAACGTGGCCTAAAAGATTCGAAATTGGGAAATCATAGCCCCTGAGGTTTTCGGAGAGGTCGTAATTGCTGTTTTTGGCAGTCAAAAACGTCAGCTAGTATTTTCGAAAAGAAAATAGTTCCCTAGGAAGTTCGTAGAAACTTCACTTCAGCTTGCATTTGCTCAAAGGAAGATTTTGTTCCCTAACATTTTCGGGCAATTAAAATTTCAGCTAGGGAATCCGAACAGATGAACTTCTTCTAGCTTATGAAAAAATCGCTTTAACCAGACTTTAAACACCATAAGGCACTTAAAAATTGCTTTCTACAGCTTTTGGTTGATTTGGCTAGTTGGGTGCCCCTGAAAAGAACTGCAATCGAATTTGTATTAAACGGCACTTAATTAAGCGGTCACCCTCTCTTTAGCGGTCAATTGTCCCAAACTGAGTTACTTCCCTTAATCACTGTAACTTTGACCTCTATTAAGCGGTCACCTCTACTAAGCGGTCGCGGTCGCGGTCGCCCTTTGCTAAGTCCCAACGGGCTGTTTATATTGTTTGACCTGTATTAACCGGCCACTCTCTAAAAGGAAATCACTCAAATATAATACCAATACTGACTGTAGGAACTTGGTATTGCTGTTTTGTTCGTTCGTTTTTACACAGTGTTCTACTTTGTCATACCATTCTATTCAGTGCAGGGGATCTTAACCGAGTAAGTTAGTTTTTGAGGACCTTTGAGCATAAACTGTTACAAAAGGGCGTTTTTGTATTTGGCGTGTATTCTGAGCAACCTGTAACAGTGAGCAGTCATGATCAGCCTGTATTAAACGGTCATTAAGCAATACCCCGAAGGTGATTTCTTAATACAGGTTCGGTTCGACCGTAGTTCGCTTTGCGAAATTATCCTACTTTTAACATCACAACTTGAAGGTGATTGCTAATGCGGTCGTCAAGGAAATTACCAACGTGTGAAATTTATTTTGAAGTGTTTTGTTTTTCCGAGATCGATGAACTGAATTTATTATATGACTGGTTCTTTCAACGGTCAAGATGAATCAATTCTCCTGCTAAGATTGGCTACCTACGAGGTCAAGATGGAGACATCTTGACCGCTCGGGATAACCCGTTCGTTCCGCATTTTACTTTCTTTTAATAGTGTCCTTTGAGTCATATAATAAATCCTTTATTGACCAAGCTTGTTCGGTCAAGATGACGGGATATCGGCCTCGTTGTTTTTTTGTGTGTTTATGGACCTTGACTTCGTCTCGGTCCATAAACACGCGAAAAAAGAACTTGGCCAATATCCCGTCATCTTTACCCCACGCTTCGTCAATAACCCATACATAACTAACTTTGATTTCTTTCTCAATCGTCTGATCTCAGTCCCGTTAGACTAAAAACCAATTTCGATCTTAGCACTTTCATGCAAGGCAGTTAAAAGCGAAAATTGCCTTTGAAGTTCCTTTGGACTGCTCAATGATTAAGAAAAGTTTGCAAGCGCACTGGAAAACTTGAACCATTTACAGACTTCAAAAAAGTTTGTCAAATCTCTGTAAAATGTATACATATCCTTTGTAAATTGCAATGTCTGTAAACGTGCACACTTACAGAGATTTTATGAACCCTATAAAATGTCTGTAGATTCGACAGAATTTTACGCGTCCAGATCCCATTAAATGTCTGTGAAATCTCAATGTTTTCTGTGTAAATTGTAAGCAAAATTTACAGAGATTTCATAAACTTTGTAAAAATCCTTGTAAAATCTCAAGGTATTCTCTATAAAAAAAACTCTAGGAAAAAACTCTGTAAAATAAAGAACATAAAATGTCCATAAAATCTTCGTAAAAATCGAACCAAAATAACTGCATGAAATGTTAATAAAATGTACACAAATAAAAAGCACACAATGTTAATAAAACGTGGGTGTAATGTTTGTAAAATATACAAGGAGTACCATATGAAATCTCAGCAAAATCTTCATATTTTCTCTGTAAAAGACAGAGGGAAACAAACCAGGATGAAACGCCAGAACACAAAATCCCAACAAAATGTCTATAAAAAGTGAACAAAAGCTGGACCACAAAGTGTCTGTCGATAAATCAAGTGCAGACAATACTGTATCTTCAAAAGATATGTATTTTATTGCAAAATGTTAACGTTTTCTTTGCAAAAACGAGCTGGTACTAAAGCGACCTGAAAAACGCTAAAAACGTCAGTGGCCGTGAACTTTTCAGGGCCGAGCTTGCCAATCCATCGCCACTGAACATTTAATGGCATGAAAAAGGTATCCTTTCTATTGCAATTGCCGCAGAAGTTGTATAATTTACGTCCCTTAGCTTTATCGTTTCTTATAAACACTGGAAAATTATATTTTCATTCCAAACGGCTGCTGGTATAACTCACAATTGGAGTTACTAATGTTTTATGTTACACTGAACTGTACGAGGCGTGCCCCCCGCCAGTTCAGAGGGGTTAAACTAGACAGAGAGAAAGACAGATTACACGCATGCTACACTGGACAACATAAGGCGTTCCACCCGCTAGTAGGGAGGAATTAAACTATAGAGAGAGAGAGATTACATGTATGTTACACTGAACCGTATGAGGCGTGCCACCCGCCAGTGCAGAGGGGTTAAACTAGAGAGAGAAAGAGAGATTACATGTATGTTACACTGAACTGTATGAGGCGTGCCTCCCGCCAGTTCAGAGGAATTAAACTAGATAGAGAGAAAGAGAGATTACATGTATGTTACACTGAACTGTATGAGGCGTGCCACCCGCCAGTTCAGAGGCATAACGAGCCAGAGGTTCTTAGCAACCACAAAAATACCACTGGATCCCGCTGAGATAGGGGGCAATTTGCCACCAATCTCAGCAGGATATCCAGCTACTCTGAACATTCCAATGTAATTGAATCGCGTCTGGTACTCGTTTCTGTTTGATATGGGGCGTCAATTTTCACGCTTATCTGTCATAATCCTTAAACGCGATCGTTTATTTATGACGAGAGTTTAATTAAATTCTATCTTTAGACCTGATGTACTCGAAAAGTGACTGCGGGAACCGGAAAACGATACCCAATAGTTTGTTTTGGTTTTGGTGAATAATTACTCTTGAGGTAGGCTCACCGGTTCCAGAAAATAGCACTAAATTACAACCAAAGACTCAAGTTTTCTTTGTTTCCCTTTCGCATGCAATATGGGAAAAACAATAGGGCTGTTTATACGAGAGAAAATAAGCCGCGGCTTACTCTGGCCACGGATTACATAAGACACGAACACTCCGTATAAATGGTACAAAATCTACATTCACGGCTTTCTCAAGCTGCGGCTTATCCTGGCCTAGGAGTTTTTACTTGTATAAATGGTTCCTTTCGCGTCTTCTGTAAGCCGCGGCCAGAGTAATCCGTGGCTTATTTTCTCTCGTATAAACAGCCCTATTATGTGTTTTGTTTTTGGAGGGATATATATCTCTTTTGAACGCTAATTAAAATTCGCTTGTATTCCTAAATCAAAGATACTTGCAATACATGGTAATAGTGAACATATTTGGGAGTAATATACACAAATCAGTCTGCAAGTATTACTCTTCTTAAACGCCTGAAAGTAAATTAACATCACTGAGCTAAAATAATTCGCTTCAATATGTGATATCGTTGCGTGCCCATGAACAAAAGTATTACTATCCGTACGGTTTCCTTAGGAACTGATAAAATTCTCGTTGAATAATTCCTCAATAACCTCGGCAGACGTCGAAATGGAAGTTTCACTATTCGACTTCCGAAACCGACCTTGGCAGGAAAAGCGACAACGGCGACGGTATCGAAATCATCATTTCAAAATACAACTTCTCCTTTTTCTAATTCTCTCCCGATTGTTAAAATTTGTTTAACTTGGAAAATGCTGGCGAACTCTCCAAGGACTAAATTAGTCTGAAGGGCATTAAAGTAAGGAAAACGTTCTCGAAAAACAAAAAACATTTCATCCGAACGTGTTATTGTTCTGCAAAGAAATGTACCAACTGTAAAACGTTTTGGTCATTAAACCTGCTTACAACATTTGCCTAGATTTGTATGTGCATTTCATAAAACTGATCATGTTATATATCCCAGAAGCACTCAGGCTTATAGTGATGCCAGGACCTCAACCTGGATGAACCAGAAAAGATATAGAACATTTGCCTAAATTTTTATCTGCATTTAAAAAAAACTGTTATGTTAAATATCCCAGAAGCGCTCAGGCATACAGTGATGCCAGGACTTCAACCTGGGTGAACCAGAAAAGATATAGAACATTTGCCTAGATTTTTATCTGCACTTCAAAAAACTATTCATGTTATATATCCCAGAAGCACTCAGGCATACAGTGATGCCAGGACCTCAACCTGGATGAACCAGAAAAGATATAGAACATTTGCCTAAATTTTTAGCTGCATTTAAAAAAAACTGTTATGTTAAATATCCCAGAAGCACTCAGGCATACAGTGATGCCAGGACCTCAACCTGGATGAACCAGAAAAGATATAGAACATTTGCCTAGATTTTTGTCTGCACTTCGTAAAACTATTCATGTTATATATCCCAGAAGCACTCAGGCATACAGTGATGCCAGGACCTTAACCTGGATGAACCAGAAAAGATATAGAATATTTGCCTAAATTTTTATCTGCATTTAAAAAAACTGTTATGTGAAATATCCCAGAAGCGCTCAGGCATACAGTGATGCCAGGACTTCAACCTGGATGAACCAGAAAAGATATAGAACATTTGCCTAGATTTTTATCTGCACTTCAAAAAACTATTCATGTTATATATCCCAGAAGCACTCAGGCATACAGTGATGCCAGGACCTCAACCTGGATGAACCAGAAAAGATATAGAACATTTGCCTAGATTTTTATCTGCACTTCATAAAACTATTCATGTTTTATATCCCAGAAGCACTCAGGCATACAGTGATGCCAGGACTTCAACCTGGATGAACAAGAAAAGAATTGTAACATTTGCCTAAATTTTTATCTGCAAGTTACATATTCTAAATCACTTGAATATTTTACTATTGCTATTTTCCTCGCACAAACATACACAGAGTCCTAAACTACTTGGTAGTTTGAAAAGGCTTTCAGAAGATGTAATTTCTGGCCATCACATACTGAAATATGCCGATTATCCCCTTGAAAATCTCAACGAATCGCTAAAGCATAACATTTGACGAAACTAGCGTTTTGTCTTACAAGTAAAGCCATAAAATGCCATGAGAACACGGCGTAAGCGTGCCGCGTGGTGGTAAATTAAATTCTGCCGCTGAAGGGCAAAAACAATACTTCTTTCAAGGTGTGCGAAGATGCTCCTGCAGTGAAACCACAAATGGAGTACGTTGACGGCTCTTATGCAGGCCTATAACGTCACTCCTTAGCAACTAGACTTGGGAGATTTTTTAACTTCCGGTTATCTCTGGCTCGTTATGATTAAACTAGATAGAGAGAATGAAAGATTACATGTATGTTACTGAACTGTATGAGGCGTGCTACCCGCCTGTTCAGAGGGGTTAAAATAGATAGAAAGAATGAGAATTATACTGATGGCTTTTCCCAGACCATAAATAGATGACCACCCAAGACAAATTCCTTTGGCAATGAAGTTGGTGTCCTTGATACTCTGATGTGCTATTTTTCTTTCTGTAAAAGAAAAAAAAAAGACTTTAAATGAACTAAACTGATTGAAGGAACAAAGAAAATGCTAGCATTTGATTTGTATGATACAACACATAATATAAGTATGTATCTACGCATATAGATATACATGTGCATGTACACGTATTCCTTAATGTTGAAAACATCACTTATGTGCATTAGCCTCCTTTGCAGCTGTTGTTTGGGTCTGTCCTTAATCCCTCCCCACTAATGTCTGGTGAACTAAGCTGGAAATTCCATTCCCATTGTGTCTAAGTATTCAATCTGGAGGGAGAAGAGAACTGACAAAAATGGCTGCAAAGGAGGCTACAGGAACTTACATGTAGCCACCAAAATTTAACAGCCATGATGTGACTAATCAGTTCCTGGGAAGGGAATGTCCGGCTCCGTTCAGCAGATGTTGGTGGGGAGGGAGAATACGACCAACATGTAAGTAACAGCTGCATAGGAGGCTATTACAGTGTACTGTGTGTGCATCAATTGGTCAACACTGGATAGACCATCAATAAGGAAAGATTCGGTGGGTCAACCGTACACAAAGATTTACATGTATTATTTTAAAGACTTGGTTTGCCTGGACTAGGGACTGTTATTGGCTGTGAAAAGCTTCCGTAACTTACATGCATTGTAACATGATACATTATGCCTTCAAGGAAAAGCATGGACAATTAAGACTTCACTGTGGAGGCTATTTCATGCTTAGTATAGGCTTAACTTATTACAGTTTGCATAAAGGCAAAAAAAATTGAGTAGAGTTAATGTGGTGGCAATGACAAGTACATGTACCTTACTCTGTTACAGTAGCATGTATAAGGTATGAAAAGGAAATTACTATTAGGGGGTAAACTTCAAAGGACTCTAAGTAGCACATAATTATGTATGATACCAGATTGGCTAGAAGAAAAAATTGCTTGTACTGCAGGTCACATTAATTTTTATTTATAGGAAAGATGAATGATTTTTTTTGGAGCAGGCAATTTCAACAGTTTCAATTTATTTTTTTCCATATTTCTTACACATTGTTACAAGATAAATATGTATTAAGATACAAAAGATAAATAAATAAGAAAAGAATGAGAAACATAATGGCGAGGATGTCCATAAAGAAACCATTGGGGCTTATACGAGCTACGGGCTCCTAAAAAATTACAACTTGGAAATCATGATTTTTAGGCATACATGTAGCTTATTTAATTAATCAATTCATTTAGGTTACAAAGTGAGTGAAATAAGAAATACAACATGATACATGTAGTAATGCATGAAACCCCAAACAGAAACTCGAAAACAAAATCTGAGTTCCAGATGGGATTCGAACCCACGACCCTCCACAATCTACATGTAGATGGATAACCACTGAGCTACTGGACACTCTATGGTGTGCAAGGGTGAAATGTGGGCTTTGACTGGAACCGTATCACGTGGTCACACAGCCAAATAATGACTAGCACATACATAACTGCATCACGCAGTCACATTGAGGCATATCAAAGATGCATATTGAGGCATATCAAAGATGGCTGTGTGACCGTGTGATGGAGTTCCAGTCAAAGCCCACATTTCACCCTTGCTCACCAGTAGCTCAGTGGTTAGAACGTCCGTCTAGATCGCAGAGGGTCGTGGGTTCCAATCCCATCTGGAACTCGGGTTTTTTTCGATTTTCTGTTTGGGGTTTCATGCATTACTATCATGTTACACTTAGGTTACGTGTAAAAAGCAAGCACACAAACAAACACACACCAGCAGCAAAACATAAAACAACACTTTCAAAATAGGAGTAGTCAATAGAGGAGTAATGTTCTTAATTCAGATTTCAACAGAGAAATACTGTCAGCATTCTGAATTTCTGAATGAAAGAAATTAAACAGTTTAGGTCTGGAAACTTATTGCAAACTGTCTGATATTAGTTCTACACAGTGCAGTTGCAATGTCTAGTATTGTAACGATGAATATGACTTATCAGCAAACACAGTTCTCTGAATGCATCAGGAGGGAAGCCTTTCTTGAAAAGTAACAAACTTTCCAATTAATTTTGAAATCGGTTAACATTAGATAGTTCACCTAACTGGTGATCATAGGGTATGGACAAATATACATGTATTTACAGCATTATTCATTCTTTTAAAGTGGGAGTACAGTAATTTAAGACATACAGTGTAGTGTAAAGCCCTGGCCAAACTACATTGTACATGTATCCAAACTATAGTCTGTGGCAAAACAAGCTACTGGTACAACTTGACGCTAAAATGTAATTTAAAACATACACTGTAGCACTAAAGTGGAAACCAAAAGTGCTTAGCGTTAATGTTTATGGTACCAGAGCTGTTCAGTGTTCGGTGTGAAGTGAGAAAAAATCATGGAATGGTTGAGAGAACAAGCTGAAAAGGGTATGTTCCAAACCGTTTTACAGTTATCACTGCAAGATACACCCGTGTTTAGGGAGATGATTAGAATCAACAAGCCCAGATCAGTTCTCAGAAATTTTAAACGCTATTGAACCGGACATCTGCAAAGAGAGCACGGAAATAGCAACTATTGATTGGCTAGCAGGGTGAATGTGACTTGCATCAGGATAAAACTTTGTTGGAAGAGCGGCAAAACACTGCAACGTTTTTTTCATTGAGCAGAATTGTTGGGCGTAATGTTTGATCAAAAGCAAACTCTATCCAACACTTGATCTAGCAAAAATTGTTTGACAAACATCATCCAACATGGGCGGTCAAACGGTCGAACAATCTTGCAATGTTAAATCCAACTTTGTTCAATAGTTTGACCAGGACTTAAAAGAAATGACAAGCCCATCATGCTGATGTGATCTTTTTTGTTACACTGGATCAAGGTTGCATGAGGTGGAACAAAAATTCCGAAGACGACAAAAGGTTCAATAATGGTCACATTCCTTCATCATGCTATGTTACAGAAAGTTCTTACCTTAAAAGGTTTTACTTTTCTTTGCAACTTGAGCATACACTGTAAAGTAGTCTGCCATATACTGTACTGCGCACATAACTACATGTTGTATTCAGCCTGAAGATTAAAAAAACCGGATGTCAAGGCCAAGTATACACTGAACTGTACAGTTCAGAAACCAGAATGAAAATATGAGCTTAAATATTGAAAAATATGTGCATGTTAACACAATACAAAATGCTACATTGGCCAGGCTGAAAAATTCAAAGATTCAAATCTTGAGTGCCAGAGGATGATTACTGTTATGATCTCCCAAACAATACTGTTACATGTAGATGGTCTTAGTGTACATGTAGGTCTCTGGAAAACATGATCTAGTTTTTAAGTGTTACAAGCCATGATGGCAGGCCAGAAGACAGTCTTATAATTATTTTGTATGCTCACGCATGTCAACACTGTGTTTTAACCTTCTCATGACCAAGCATCATTGCAGTTTGCAGGGATGACGCAAACATTAAGGGAGATTCTTTTTAAAGGATTGGTGTTAATGCTGCAATGGCACATGCATATATGGTTGCACTTGGGAGTTTTACGCTTGTTCCATGAACATGAAGCCATCTTAAATGTTATTCTTTATTACACACAACAACTAGACAATCATACAGTCTGTAGGTATGAAAAACACCCCAGCAGTAATGAAATTTCAGAAATCCAGGAGAATACACTGTAATTACAGTATGGTCTTCATTGCACATTCTCATTACAAGCCATAAACTGAAACTTGTTGAATGACTAATTATTGTAAAAGTTAAAAAAAGGCAAAAAGAAGTGAACATACCACCTTATGATGCAAAAAAATAACTTTAAAAATTTTAGATAGTTCCACTTGCCTTTGATCTGCTCTCATACAGTGATGGTCTCACTGACAGTTGTAATACTTGGGTGAGCTATCATTACAGTCTGTAAATGGAGGGTCGGTACATTTCACTGACCCCCAGTCCATGGACTACCATGATGGACTACCGAAATGGACTACCTATATGGACTGCTAAGTGGACTACCAAAAATGGACTACCCTTAATTACCTACCTTGAAAAAAAAACTTAGTAAAGTTTGGTTGTTTTCATCGATTGATCGTGATCTTCACCATCTTTTATCTTTTAAATGCTGCTGGTCAGCTGTTCTGCAGGCGTACTCATTCGTCTTGTGTGATGGCTGACATGCTGGATGGTGAGTAAAAATTTGAATTTATAATCGTTCGTTATAGATAGGGTAGGGAAAATCACAGATATTTTGGTCTTTAAGTGCCCCCAACACTGAAATATTTTTTTTCGCTAAAATTAATCTTTGCACCTATTCAAAACGCATTGCGCCTTTAATTTTTTATAACCAAATCGTGAGTTTTTACAGGCTGTAAAAGTTACGACATTAGCCGTCATCTGTCACACGATCAAGGTAGTAAGGAGCGTGGGTCTTTTCCCCAGTTAAAGTCACAAACTGATTTTCATCGCACTGCGTCTTTGTAAACATGCATACATAATAGTCAACTGGGGAATAGACCCACGCCCCAGCTGACTTGGTCATGTACCAAATGATGCATAGTTTATCATAAGCCCTATAAAAAAAACTCTAAAGGCTGGAAATAAATGCTACATGTTTTTGGAATTTATGTACAAAGTATTATAAAATTATTAGCGGAAAGAATAACTATTCTTGGGGCTAGGTGCACTTTAAATAAGGTAGGGCTTTTGGGAAGCAGGCTGCACCCCCACCCAACTTTTCAGGGAGTACCCCCCTGGGCCTGGTCATGTGATCTATTTTTGAGTTGTATCTTCTTCTGTCACTTACCATTTTGAGCATCATGACAGCCAGGCAAGGAATCATCTGGAAGATTATAAATCAAATTTTTACTCCAGCTGCAGCCTGTCAGCCATCATGCACGACGAGTGAATGCGCCTGCAGAACAGCTGAACAGCAGCATTTAAAAAATAATCACGATCAATCGATGAAAACAACCAAACTTAACTAATTTTTTTTTCAAGGTAGGTAATTAAGGGTAGTCCATTTTTGGTAGTCCATTTAGCAGTCCATATATGTAGTCCATTTTGGTAGTCCATCATGGTAGTCCATGGACTGGGGGTCAGTGAAATGTACCGACCCGTAAAAGGAGGCAAATGCCATACAATACTCAGTAGCTGTTTAGCACAACTATTGCAAAACAAAAGTACAGTGTAAGGCTCCAAGCATTTCAAATACAATCAAGCAGGATAGAGATTAATGTTTTAACACCCCAAATACTTGCCTGGACACAAGCACGGTACTTATTATGGAAAAAATAAACAGCCTTTGAAGGTCATTTGTACGTGATACATGTACAGTTGTAGTACCGGTAAATAAAGCAAGCCAACTACAGTGTAATTTAATTGACATATTACTGTATACTGTGATTGGGATAAAAATATATAGAACTATAAATTAGCTTTGTCTCTATTTCTTTTCTCATTGTAAAAAAGTCAGGTCACTGATATGAAATCAAGCAGACTTTATTGGACGACAGCTGTGGCCAGAATTAATTTTGTACCACACGATTTTTTTTGTTGAGTTAGGGTTAACAGAATTAATAGTTGCATTACCACAACAGTAGGCACTTCAATGAAGATGTGAACACTCAAACTAAAAGACCCATCTTCAGCCTTGATGCATTACAGGGCTGTACACGCCATGACCAATAATTCATGAATTTCGTGTGACATGAAATTCCTTAAACCTTTGAAGCCCTTGTTTTATCCCACAATTAATGGCTGCTCTGTTTTTCTCTTTGGGAAAGTTTTGTATATAAATTCTATTTGTAAATTTTGGCCCATTTTAAGTCAGAAGAGTCAAGTGTGGCAACATGATAATGGCCAATTCATACAGCATTGTTTTTTATCAAATTTAAAGTACTTACACGACATGTACTGTAACAAGAAAATGAGGTTTTATGTTGGGTGCTTTTTACCTTGAAGTTTCTACCAATTCACTGAGGGCCAACTTACTGCAATTTGGAAACCGATTTGATGATGAGTAAATTGTGTATATGTCTGGATAACTGTTTTCCTCATGTTTGATGTTTTTACTTCAAGGTCAGTTTGCATAATGGACTATGTGGCTTGGCTCCACTCTTCAGTGTCAATTCAATCTGACTTGTCATTGTGTCTCTTTATGAACTGCAATTTTCATGCCCCATTGGGCATTCTACAATTGTCTAAACTGAGTGATAATTTCTTTCTTGATGAGATCTCTGTGATGAGGTCTACACTGCTGTGTTGCTTTGTTTTGCTCCTACAGCTGTATGCTTTAGTGTAGAGCTAAATGTTTCCTTCCTTTAACAACAGCACAATTTCAAAACAAAAACAGATGCCAACATTGGATCAAGGGAGAAAAATAGGCCTTTAAATTGGAAAGCTAATTTCAAAAGATGTCCACACAGTTCCATATACATAATTAAATACAATCATTGTATTACTGTTGTGCTAACCCTGCTCCCAAAACAGAGTTTGGGTCTTACATTATTTTGTAAGTGTATACGTAATTAGTGGAGTCTTGTCATCTAATTTAGACACTTGGAAAGCAAAATTTATAATTGAGTTTAAGTACAAGTACATTAATTTATGATCACACCAAAAGCTCACTTTGCCACCAACTACAGGTAAATCAATGGATCTAATCAAGTGTAAGCCAGTTGAGCACCTAGTTTGCTGCAATCTCAGCTACGATTCCTTACCTGCACATGCAGTAAGCTTAACCCTTGCTTTTATTAAGAACAAACACGGTAATGAATTAGCAAGATAGCATAATTTTATACAGCTGCACGTACTACTGTAGTTATGCAATGCTTTCGAGTGGTACATATATACCGTGGAAAATACCACTAGTCTCTTGTATTTTCTTCGTATAGCAAGCTATTTGAGATACATACACCCAGCCAGTACTATATGTTGGAAATATTACAGTCTAAAATGGCCAATATGCTTACCTTTGAAATCTACAGCAGACCAAGGCAACCATCACTGAACATGGAGACCAAAAACTTGAACCAACAGCACTCGATTACCGTGGAAGAAGCTTGCCAACCGGTCGCATATACGTTGTAAAACTATTAAATTCCATTATTCTATGATCTTGAGGTAAAAAGCCATTCGAAGTGGGAGAAATTCCTTCCAAACTGTCTTCCACGAGTCGAAGTTTGAGTTGAAACGGGCGCCAAAACTACAAATTGCCTACCGGGAATGAACTCGTTTGCGCATGCCCAAGTCTAACCCAACTCCCTCGAGCTCCCTCTCGGCCAGAAGATAATAAAGAACAATAGTACGCAATTTCAAATCATCTACATACCTCCAGTGAAGGGCTAAGCCCAGAAAGTATGGTTTGTCTTTCAAACGACTCTTTCGCACTTTACTACCTTTTATTTTTAAACACTTTGCCTCTCGGCCAAACGGCCAATGCTTATGGCGCCCAAAAGGGAAATCAGCCCAGCCGCTCGGGAAGCACAAACTTGGCAAGGAAATAGTTTTGAGGCCGTCCTTCTTTGCCGCGCACTGCTTCCCATTTAAAAACAAGCGCTGTTGAAATCCAAGACAAAAGCTGCACACTACCCTTTTGGAGTTATCATAACTCCAACAGTAGTAACTCAGTTAACTTAACTCCGCATCATGGGGGTTATGTCCTGCTTCTGTCAATTTACAGAGATTTTAAAATGCTATACTTGTACCGATTTACAGAGATTTTAGTGGATAAAATAACCATAGAAAATCTTTGTAAATGTCAAATTTACAAACATTCTTCAGAGATTTTGTTAACTCTGTAAATTTTTCAGTTTTCCTTCTTATTTCAGCAGTTAAATTTCATAATCATTTCATAAACATTATAAAAAGGAATACCACAAAAAGTGTATAAAATATCTATAAAAATGATTTTACAGATATTTTGTATGCCATATGTAAAAGTAGGTCAGATTTGAACTCTCATAAAAAGTCTGTAAATTTAAGATTCACAGACATTTCATTAACTCTGTAAATGGTCCAGATTTTCCAGTGGCGTGTCCAGCAAATATTGGTCAGTCAGGAAAACACGGACTCCAATGCAAAAACCCAAGCCGAACAGAAGACAAATCACCATATTCCGGTGCGTTATGAGTAACAATCACTCCATTGATTGAACCAGAAAGGTTTTACTGTTTTATTTGAAAACCAAACAAACGAAAAAGTTAGAGTCACAACAAATACTGTAAATCGAAATACTTACAAGCAATTAAAAGCTCAATTGCTTCCCAACTTGAGGGGAGTTGGTTAAGTGCTTCTGAATTTTGAAGCACCTTACAATGAATTGCAATGGATCAGTTGATAAACAACTTGGATGCGGGATGTATTGGTAATCGAAAGAAAACAGCAAACACCACGGCCATGTATCAAACAGCAACTAAGCCAATCCACATTGTCTAGATCGTAGTTAACCGCTTGCTTCCATCGTCCAAAATCAATAAACTAATATTATGTGCTTTTACCAAGTATATATTGGAACAATGGTGAGATCAAGATCGAGCCACGATTCAATTGATGAAACCGACTCCAGAAAATGTACTGCTGTCGTTGTTTTCTCCGTTAATTTAATGTGGCAATGTCAAGCTATTGTACAATCACTTTAAAAAGTTTAAATCTGCAATGCATCAGAGGAAACCTTAAAATAAACCTCTAGTTTTCCTGCTAAAGACTGTAGTACTGCATTGACACTATAAACTCCGGTATTCCATCAAAGATGACAAGGATGAAAATGGATTGAAATTTGAAAAAACTTGCCAGTTTTTTCAAAATTTCAAGCTATGCATTGAAAAATCACCAAGAAATTATTATGGTTAGCTATCCCTGCTTAAATTTCATTGGAATTCATCTTCCTGATTCTGTAGGAGCATTTTTTGCACGATAACAGGTAAAAAGCAATAATTTTGGCAGAATTGAGTTAAAAACAGCAAAAATCCCGGTGGTAGTGCTCCTTTAATATCCAAGACCGTGTAGAGATCGAGTGTGCGTTATCTTTAACCAATCAGATTAATCATACGAAAACTACTTCAAAACGGACACAAGGATCATTTCTGATCCAGTGATTGTAAACTAAAGCTGGGGAAATCTTTCAGCCTTAGTTTCCAATTTCGCCACTAGTGTAGAAGCTAAGGCAAGAATTCTGAAAACATCCAACAGTCACCGTCTCAGCGGAGGAGCCAGGAAATTGAACAAATAAAATCACTTCACTTCAAAGTGTGTCATTCCTCAAACAAACGGCAATGAGGTTGGTAACGAGGATCTTTTTCCAGAACAATTACTTTGTTAAAAACAGTTCCCCAACGACTCTCCCGGTCAGTTAGCACTTACAAAATGTGGGTCCCACACACTTCGAGTATTTCAGCAAAAAGTAATGGTGCATCGTAAAAATTTGCACAAAACCGAAACATGCATCAATATCCAAATAGCTTCTCGCAGAAAGGTTATTTATTTATTTATTTATTTGTTTATTTATTTTTATTATTTTTTGAAAAGGTAATCATGTTCTGCTGAGGTCTGAATTAAGTGAATATTTCATTGAACTCACCTGTGTTGAGAGATGTCCACGCAAACACTTAAGCAAATGAACTGATTGTTATCGTTGAACTCAAATTGACATAATCACAAAAACAGAAAAACAGGAGGCTATTTCGGAATGATTTATTGATTTGTAATCACATCATCAAGGAGTCTCATTGTGTTCACTTGACATTAATGTGGAAAATAAGTCGGGCAGATTTCCTGTGTATGACATCGCCAGAAATTCCGGACATTTGAGCCTGCACAGTACAGCGGATGTCTTTCGAAAACAAGATGACGGTAATGGCTATTAAGATCTTCTAATTGCAATTTTTCTTTCAATTGCTCCCATCGTGTAAAATAGTCAGACACTGTAGAACAAAAATATATTTTTCAGCCACAAGAGATTAAAAAAACCCGCTGTTTTCTGCAGAGTACTGGTATTAACCGCTGTCCGATGTGCTCAAGACGGGCTCATATTCGACTGCCGAAACAGCGGTAAATCAGCTCGGCGTATGCTCGGCTTATGCCCCTTAAAAAACTACTAACCAAAATAATCTCTAAACAGAAAGAAAGGAGAAGAAACAAGCTTTTCAAAGATGGCTTTGAAAGCGAATTTGGTGCATGTTTCGCCGAGATATGGCGTTTTGAATTCGACATATTTTAAGGAATTTATCGAAGAAACAACATGGAAATTTCTCTGTTTCTTGTTTTGTGGGATTTTCAAACGGAGAATATATACATGAAAGTGAATCTACGAGGACTCTACGAGCAAAGGCAAGTAAGTTGAATGTGTGTTTTCACAACATCCACTTGCACATTTTTTCCATCAAGCTTATTTCGCCAGTAATCGCAGTTTATAAACAAACGGTTTTCCCGATTTCGATAAATGTCACAGGATTCCTTACAAATATTTCGGCGGCTACCGGTGGAAGAAAAACGTGAAAAATATACATGAAAGTCGTTAACTTTATGATAATTTTTACATATTTGGCCCTATAATATAACAACCTATTATAGTTCAGTTGCACATTTTTTCTTTCTTTGCGTCTTGAAGAGATATTTGCTATTTTTCTCGAACGCCCATACAAATCACTATACATTTCGGCGTCCCGATCAGTCTTCAGGTTGCCGCGCGTAACCGCGCGTGGGGTCTCGTGTCCTAAATTTCTGGCGATGAAATTATGAATGTTTCGTGTTCCTCTGTTCCCAATGCACGTAGACTGGATATCGCTATTTCATTTCTTAGTCTTTGAGTCAAAATAAATTTCGGTCGTAACACTTTCAAGCGAATTGAAAGTTGAAGTTTGAAGGAATACGTTGATTCCTTTAGATTATTTTTTTTAAGTTTTCAAGCGTGTCCAAGCAAGATTTGTCTGTCAGCAAAACACGGACTCCAATGTACAAATCCATGCAACCTAAACAGAACTCATGACCATGATCCTGTGGCTTATTTTATAGATAACCCCTTTGATGGAGCCAAAAGGGTTTCACTCCATTCAGTTCGATGTCCTTATTAAAAGTCCAGTCGGTGAAAATACCTGGTTTGCATATAGCTCATGCATGCATTTTGAATTCAATTCAGTAACTTTTAGAACTGCATGTTTTTGTAATAATTGTTCATCATGAAGTTGATATAACTTAATGGTGATCCAGGGAGAAATAGAACACCCGACACATCCTTTATCGAATCCGTAAGATCGATATGCGTACAAGTTCATAACAGCTAATAGGGGGTTCATACTGGACACTTCAACTGCACTTAGAGTGCACTTGAAGTACACTTCAAGTACACTCGGAAAAGTAATTGTCTGTGAACCCCTCTAAGTACACTTGGCTGCTCGTACTTAGTCGCCTTGGAAACGCCCAGACCTCAAAGTGCAGTCTCAAGGAAGGGTTTTACCATCCTTGAGAACGAACTCATCAGAGCGCTGTTAGTTAATTACGCAAGTGTCAATAATTTTTATCCCAAACTATCCGAACGGCGCGAATTTAAGGCCGGAAAGACCATTCTCGGTTTGTTATAGTTCCTTTTGAATATGGGGTTTTATAATTACAATTTTTATATCGCTCAGATTTTTGTTTATCGAGACTAGCAAGCCGAGGGTCTCAACGGTGTAGTGTCTTTTACGCCCGGAGGGTACTCCCAGAAAAATTGGATAGGGGTGTGCGGCCCGTTTCCTGAAACCCTTACCTTATTTCAGACCAAAATCTGCGATTTTCCCTACCCTTTTTCAGACCTAACCAAAAATTCGATACCCTATTTTAGACCTATTTCACGTACACAGTTGGCGTAAACATATTTAATCAAAAAAGAAGGGCTTTTGTTGATGCCTCTTATCGCCTAATGATGGAGAAGTAACTTCTTCTAAAAAACATACACAATTCAAGACTAGAGGACACAAACCATACCCTATTTCAGACCAAAGTGGTCAAAATCGATACCCTATTTCAGACCTATATACATACCTATATAGCCCATATAAAGGAGCAGTGTCGTGTAGTGTGAACTCAACTAATATTCCACGCCATACATAGTCGTGATCAGGAGTGCTGGCCGCTGGTCGAATATTCACTTTACTATAAATGTCCTTCAAATAGTGAAAAATGTAATAAATTTAATACCACTTTTTGTGGAAATAATGATAAATTAGTACAAGTAAAAGACGTATCCAAACAAAAGTACTTTCACGAGTAATATTGCTTGGCTAAAGGCGGCGGGCCTCGCGGGAAAACTTCCAAATTTATGATTGGTTCCTTTCAATCCTGTCTAATGGATTAAATTTTAAACCACTATCTTTATAATTTTAAAATATACTTAGTTGTAGTCTTCTGCTGGTGATTAAAATGGGGTTGACAGACCAACGCGACTCCTGCTGTGTTCCCATTGTGTAAAAGAAGCATATTTTTAAGCGCTTTTGCTTTTGTATAAGAAATCAAGGGAGTTTCCTTGAATATCTCTCTTAGCAATACACTCAAGCTAATGGAATTGATTGTAATCTTCAGTTTGAACTCAAATTTGTTATAATCGCAAAAAGAGAAAATCAATTGCTATTTGAGGGTGATTTATAATCCCATCAACAAGGAGTCTTTATCTGTTTACTTGATATGGTTGCGGATTGAAGTGTTTGTTTTCCGCGGATGAACTGAATAAAACGATATTATGAAATAAGCATCCATTTTGCGCAAGAATCTTTTTCCCGTTCATCTCATCGATAAATGTATAACCGTTTTCAAGCGTTTTCAAGCGTATCCAAGCAATGTTTGTTTGTCAGCAAAACACGGGCTCCAATGCAAGACTAATCACCGTGATCCCGTGCGTATGATGTTAACGATCACTCCTTTCATGTCGCCAGAAAGGTTTCACTGCTTTATTTGATGTTTATAAAAAAAAATCCAGTCGATGAAAATAACTGGTTTTCATATTTAGTTCTTTGAATTCAATAGAGTAACTTTTAAAACTGCTTTTGTAATAATTGTTCATCATCAAGTTGATCTCATAGTCGTGCAAGCAGAAAAAGAACACCCGGCACATCCTTTATAGAATAACTAGGGTGGAGATGCGTGTAAGTCCATAACAGCCATTAGTATACACCACACAAGTGACTAGTGCTTTCCTCGCATTCTGATTGGCTAGCTCGGAGGTGAATAGCAAGTGCTATTCACCTTTGAATAAAAGGAGAAAAATAAAGTGGCTTTCCCTCTCGCTTACCGAGGAGCAAATTTTATCGATAAACGGGGCGATTCTTCCGAAAAATAAAATAAAATAATAATAATAATAATAATAATAATAATAATAATAATAAAAGGCAACAAAGTTTGGTTTGACTGTATTTAATGGTAAGTTGCCTAATCTTTCTAAACGCAAATTTCAAGGCGTAAGAAGATACAATGCCTTGTTTACCTGAACTGCGGAGCAGTATATAAGTATAAAAAATGAAAACATTAACTGTTTCGCAGCATGGTCTCAACAGCAAGACAAATTTGATACATCTATTCAATTAAAGAACTCGATAGGAATGTCGGTCCTCCCCCTGAAAACCGCTTCGGTGAGTGGAGCTTCCTGGGTAAATATCATGTTTATTATTATTACAAATGCCACCCGGACAATTAAATAAGTGACTTCAGAAGTTTTATTTATCCACAAGAAGGCGAGACCGAAACTTTTACATCAAGAAATCGCTTAAACCGCTACTCGGGCGGCGCTTGATGTGCATTTGTTGCTCTATTGTTGTAAATAAAGCAAATTTTCAATAGGCTGAGTATTCAACTTGTGTGGTATTATAAAACAATCATTCACCTCAATGTCGGTAAAAGTAGTTAGCTCAGTTGGTAGAGCACCAGAATACCGTGCGGGAGGTCGCGGGTTCAAACCCCGGCGGGACCAACACTCAGGGTCTTTAAAATAATTGAAGTGCTAGTTTTGTAATGACATCTCCAAATGATTACTATAGAGTTTTTGGTCTTCTCGGACAAGGACTAAAAACCGTAGGTCCCGTCTCACAGCACTTGTTCCTAATGATTTGTGGGGCATTAAAGAAACTACACACTGTTCGCAAAGAGTAGGGGACGTAGTCCTGGACGTGTGGCCTGGTCTTTCATATATATCATAAATGTGATACCTCGCATGATTCTGTGTAGCCTTTAACTAATACCAAGCTAAGAGCGTTTAAAATCAAAACCAGATTGAAAGCCCGGCGAATTAACAACAAAGCTTTGAGATTTAAGATTCCACTACATTGCAATAATCCGTTGGTGGCTGTCTGTTTACTCGACAAGCAAAGCAAAACAACTACAATCGAACCTGTAGTCAGCGGCACTTTATTAAGCAGTCACCCTCTATTTAGCGTTCAATTATCCCAAAAGTTACTTCCCTTAATCACTGTAACTTTGACCTCTAATAAAGCGGTCACCTCTACTAAGCAGTCGCGGTCGCCCTTTGCTAAGTCCCAACGGGCTGTTTCTATTGTTTGACCTGTATTAACCGGTCACTTTCTAAAAGGAAATCACTCAAATATGATACCAATACTGACTGTAGGAACTTGGTGTTGCAATTTTGTTCGTTCGTTTTTACACAGTGTTCTACTTTGTCATACCATTCTATTCAGTGCAGGGGATCTTAACCGAGAAAGTTAGTTTTTGAGGACCTTTGAGCATAAACTGTTACAATAGGGCGTTTTTGTATGTGGCGTGTATTCTGAGCAACCTGTAACAGTGAGAGGTCTTGATCAGCCTGTATTAAGCGGTCACCACTACTAAGCGGTCGCGGTCGCCCTTTGCTAAGTCCCAACGAGCTGTTTATATTGTCTTGACCTGTATTAACCGGCCACTCTCTAAAAGGAAATCACTCAAATATAATACCAATACTGACTGTAGGAACTTGGCGTTGCAATTTTGTTCGTTCGTTTTTACACTATGTTCTACTTTGTCATACCATTCTATTCAGTGCAGGGGATCTTAACCGAGTAAGTTAGTTTTTGAGGACCTTTGAGCATAAACTGTTACAATAGGGCGTTTTTGTATGTGGCGTGTATTCTGAGCAACCTGTAACAGTGAGAGGTCTTGATCAGCCTGTATTAAGCGGTCACTAAGCAATACCCCGAGGGTGATCACTTTTATACGTTCGGTTCGGTTCGGTTCGACTGTAGTTCGCTTTGCCAAATTATTCTAATTTTAACGTCACAATTCAGTCATCATCAGAAGGTGATTGCTAATGCGGTCGTCAAGCAAATTACCAGCGTGTGAAATTTATTTTGAAGTGCTTTTTTCTGCGATCGATGAATTGAATTTATTATATGACTGGCTCTTTCAGCAGTCAATATGAACCAATTCTCCTGATGTGATTGGCTACCTACCAGGTCAAGATGGAGCCAGCTTGACCGCTCGGGATAACTCGTTCGTCCCCCGTTTTACTGTCTTTTAATAGTGTCCTTTGAGTCATATAATAAATCCTTTATTAACCAAGATTGTTCGGTCAAGATGATGGGATATTGGACTCGTTGTTATTTTGCGTGTTTATGGACCTTGAGTTTGTCTCGGTCCATAAACACGCATAAAAAGAATTTGGCCAATATCCCGGCATCTTGACCTCACGCTTGGCCAGTAACCCATACATGACTAACTTTGATTTCTTTCTCGATCGTCTGATCTCAGTCCCGTTAGACGAAAACCAATTTCGATCGTAACACTTTCAAGGCAATTAAAAGCAAAAATTGCCTTTCAAATTTTCCTTTGAAGTTCCTGTCGGTCAGGAAAACACGGACTCCAGTGCAAAAACCCAAGCCAAACAGAAGACAAATCGCCATGACCCGGTACGTTATGCGTAACGATCACTCCTTTGATTGAACCAGAAAGGTTTCACTGTTTTATTTGGAAAAAAAGTAAAAAACATAAAATTAAACATACCAATCATTTCCAAGTTAGAGTCAAAACAATACTGTACATCGAAATGCTTGCAAGCAATTAAAAGCTCAATTGCTTCCCAACTTGAGGGGAATTGGTTATGTGCTTTAGACTTTTAAAGCAACTTACAATGACTCGCGATGGATCAGTTGATAAACAACTTGGAAGCGGGATGTAGTGGTAGTCGAACGAAAACAACAAACACCACGCCCATCTATCAAACAGCAACTAAGCCAATCCGCATTGTCCAGATCGTGGTTAACCGCTTGCTTCCATCGTCCAAAATCAATGAAATAATATTATGTGCTTTTACCAAGTATAAATTAGAACAGTGGAGAGATCAAGAGCCGCGATTCAATTTATGAAACAGACTTCAGAAAATATACTGTTGTCGTTGTTTTCTAATATCCAAGACTGTATAGAGAGCAACTGATAAACGGGATTAGTTTCTAGTTTTCGTATAGAGAGCGGTGCGTTATCTTTAACCGATTAGATTAATCATACGAAAACTACTTCAAAACGGACACAAGGATCATTTGTGATCCATGCAGTGATCGTAAATTAAAGCTGGGGTAATGTTTCTGTCCTAGTTTCCAATTTCGCCACTAGTGTAGGAGCCAAGGCAAGAATTAAAACATCCAACGGTCGCCCTCTCAGCGGAGGAGCCAGTAGATCGAACAAAAAATATCTCTTCACTTCAAAGTGTATCATTCTTCAAACAAACAGCCATGACGTTGGAAACGAGGATCTTTTTTTCAGAACAATTACTTAGTTAAAAACAGGTACCCAACGACTCTCCCGGTCAGTTGGCACTTACAAATTGTGGGTCCCACACACTTCGAGTATTTCAGCAAAAAGTAATGGTGCACCGTAAAAATTTGCACAAAACCGAAACACCCATCAATATCCAAATAGCTTCTCGCAGAAAGGTTATTTATTTATTTTTTTTTTTTTAAAGAAAAGGTAATCATGTTCTGGTGGAGTCTAAATTAAAATAGTTCATTGAACTCACCTGTGTTAAAAGATGTCCACGCAAACACTCAAACAAATGAACTGATTGTTATCTTTGAACTCAAATTGATATAATCACAAAAACAGAAAAACAGGAGGCTATTTCGGAATGATTTATTGATTTGTAATCACATCATCAAGGAGTCTCATTGTGTTCACTTGACATTAATGTGGAAAATAAGTCGGGCAGATTTCCTGTGTATGAAATTATGTTTCCTGTTCCTCTGTTCCCAATGCACGTGGACTGGATATCGCTATTTCACCTCTTAGTCTTAGAGGCAAAACAAATTTCGATCATAACACTTCCAAGCCAATTTAAAAAAGTTGAAGTTTGAAGGAATACCTTGATTCCTTTGGATTATTTTTTAAGCCTAGTTTCAAGCGTGTTCAAGCAATATTTGCCCGTCAGAAAAACACGGACTCCATAGTACAAATCCATGCAACCCAAACAGAGGACCATGATCCCGTGTGTTATTTTATGGATCACCCCTGTGATTGAACCAGAAATGTTTCACTAGATTATTCGATTTTCTTGTAAAATGTTCAGTCGGTGAAAATACCTGGTTTGCATATAGCTCATGCATTCAATAGGTGGTTTGCAGCCAATCTCTGGAGACACAGATCACAATGGTGAAATGAACAAATGCTGGCGGACGAACAAAAGGAGCTAATGAGAGATCTTTTGTTTACGTCCACCAGCATGGCGGCGATGACGTAACGTGAAAACCATCTAAACTGGCCTTTGTGATAATTGTTCATCATGAAGTTGATAAATGTGTTCCAAGCAGAAAAAGAACACCCGACACATCCTTTATTGAATCCGTAAGATGATCGAAATGCGTACAAGCTCATAACAGCTAATAGGGAGTTCATACTGGACACTTCAACTGCAGTTGAAGTACGCTTGAAGTATACGTATACACTTGAAACGTAATTGTCTGTGAACCCTTCTAAGTACACTTGGCTGCTCGCACTTAGTCGCCTTGGAAACGCCCAGACCCCAAAGTGCCGAAGTGCGGTCTCAAGGAAGGGTGAAGCCATCCTTGAGAACGAAGTCAACTCATCCAATCAGAGTGCTATTAGTTTATTACACAAGTGTCAATGATTTTTATGCCAATGTATCCGAACTGCGCGAAGGAAAGGCCATTCTCGGTTTGTTATCGTTTTCCTTCTAAATATGGGGCTTTATAATTACAATTTTTATATCTCTCAGATTTTCGTTTCTCGAGACTTACAAGCCGAGGATCTCAATGGTGTAGTGGCTTTTACGGTCAGTTATTTTTTCCCATTACGGTTAACTGAAATTTTAATAATTAATTATCATTTTTTATAATATAAATGATTAACTGGAAATATCTATCTATCTATCTATCTATCTATATATATATATATATATATATATATATATATATATATAGACAAGGTTAATTTAGGAACAGAAATCATCAACTAAGTAATTAAGTGAAAATGTGGCTCAGCCAGGAATCGAACCTGGGTCTCCAGATTACCGGTCGGATGCCTTAACCACTAGGCCACTGAACCAACCACACTGGTTGACACATATTTTTACAGTACAACACAAAACACAGTGAGGCCTTATTTTTGTTGTGTTTGTGTTGTACTGTAAAAAATATGTGTCAACCCAGTGTGGTTGGTTCAGTGGCCTAGTGGTTAAGGCATCCGACCGGTAATCTGGAGACCCAGGTTCGATTCCTGGCTGAGCCACATTTTCACTTAATTACTTAGTTGATTTTCTGTTCCTAAATTAACCTTGTCTGTTTGTATTCTCAGAAATCGCTAATGAATCGCCATCCAAACGGGAATAGGCTGGTGATCCTAAGTAATTAAGGCAATCAGTTGCTAATATATCCCCTCCCTACCTTACTGTACCTATATATATATATATTATATATATATAGCTGGAGTTTTCAAAACAGGGCTCCTGGATTCCATACTAACTCCTATTACATGTCTCTCACTCTTCTTCTTTTTTATTTTTTTTGGACGGGGCGGGGGGCATGCTAGCTAAATTAATAATTAGAAGAAGAGAAAGAAACTGTCCCTGACTTAAACTTTGCATTAAGGTCTTATCCCCACTTCCCCCCCCCCCCCCCCCCATCCCCTCAAGTTTTATTTGTCAGTTAGTTTCCACTCTCTCTCAAAGAAAGAAACGTGCATTTGAAGTCTTCGCGCGGTCAGTTAGCTCGCAATGGCGTCGTTAGAGTTTAATTTTATTTGGCCTCCTAGAGCAGAGTATTCCTTAGGACATCATTAAGTCCAGTGAGGGAGAAAGTCTTGCGAGGTGCAGTGTCTGCCTCGTCTAATATCCTGCTGTGCAGTTATTTGCTAAACGAGTACTTTGTTTACCCGGGCGGTACTGCTGGAAAAATGCAGGGATATTGAGAGCTCTGCTTTGAGAGGTAACAAGTCTTTAGCCTCAGAAAGTAGGTGTCGGTGATCATTTCAAGGCTCAGGGAGAGAAACTGGTGTAGAATTTGGAGCATGCTAAAGACTTAGTAAAAATGCTGTGGCTAGATGGTCGTCAACAACTCCTCGCTAACACGGACAGTAAACATCCGGGACCTACCTCATGAAATTATCGAGAAAGACACAAGGCATGGCTGGGAATTTGTCTGCAAAAAGCGTAAGTTTGAACACTTTTTTGACTAGTTTCCGCCCTCGCAACTTTATCGAGTGATTTGATAGTCTGAAAGTGTCATAATGACTGGTTTCCGGTGTCAGAAGTGATCACAAAATCGAGCGATAATTTACACAAATAAAATTCGACAACAATTAGCTGTGATTCTTCGTAGCAATCACGAACGCTCGGTTGAAAACGCTGCTAGACTTCGTCTAAATCTATGCCGCTAATTCCAAAGCTAACTTTGCCGTCAGAAAGAGCGTATTCTAGAGAGATTTGGCCGAATAACGCACCAAAATTCTCATGTCAGAGGTCACGTCAATTTCATGTCTAATTGCAAGACAAATAACATGTATTATTTGTCTTCCCTTTGACAGAGACTGTAGGTTCATAACGGGCCTAAATGCAAGTCTCCCTTTTGATAAACCGAGGTATTGATAAAGAAAGTTCTAAAACCCCTCAAATTTTCATGAGCCTGGTTTTGAAAAGTTCGGCTAGATATATATATATAATAATGTCAAAAACATCCACTGTCGTGGTTGTGTTTCCAGACGAATTAAAATAATAGCCAAGAAAGTCAAGGCGGCGTGGTACGATCCATTTCAAAGACGTACAAATCCTCAATTTCCGGCGTTGTGAAATGACATTAATTAGCCGAATTAGTTAAACGATACGCAAATGGAGTTCTTTACAAGACAAGTGAGACCTTTAATTTGCCCTAACACCTTTTTTTTACAGTTAACCGTTTTCAATTTGTTTTACGGCTGACGGATAAATTTTAAGGTTGTTTTACGCCTAACGGTTAAATTTTCGGTCCTCTTATGGCTAACGGTTAATCCCCATTGAGACCCTCTTACAAGGTTGCTGTCGGTTCTGAAGATTTAGCCCGCTAATATTTGACAGAAACAACATCAATACAAGATAACCACAAATACACCTCTACCTGCAGTTGATACAACAACGACAACAGAGTCTGTCATTTGAAAGCTACGATAAACTAAGTTTGGATTCCATAAAATTCGACTCCCCTGAGTTCGTCGATGCCCTACTATCTGTTGTCGTTAATCTTATGAAACACTCTTTATTCGTTTCAACCAATTCGAGCGGATTCTTCCTATCAGTCGCATTTGGAAGCGACAGGTCGTTTTTAAAGAAGGCAGAATACCGCGACAGTTTCTGTTTCTTCTCAAAAACCTTTTCGCTAAAGCAACCCCTACTTTGCCTTTTAATATGAACTCTTGTTTTCGACAAAAAACAAAGTGCACTTCAAGTGCACTTGAGCTCAAGTGCACTTGAAGTACACTTTAGTGTCGTCTAATGTGGACTCAACTAATATTCCATGCCATACATAGCCGTGATTAGGAGTGTTGGCCGCTGGTCGAATTTGCTTTACTATAGCTGCCCTTCAAATATTGAAATATCTAATTAATTAAATACCTCGAATGACTCTATATACAGGGAGCACGCAGGGGCCCCCCACTTTTTGTGGGAAAAATAATAAATTAAGTAAAATACATATCCAAAAAAAGTACTTTCACGGAATAATAGTGCTTGGCTAAACTTCGCGGGAAAACAAAAATGTAATAATGTAAAGCTGTCCAACCACATTCCACAAGCTTTACACTTTTACCGCTTGTTTTATTCATAGGTGGGTACTTGAGCCTGATCATTAGCTATTTGCCATGCTGATGGGGCCTAACAAGGCCGAAACAGCCGTCCATGCTGGGCTGCTAATACTTGGGCTCAATCTTTAACTTGGTTGATTTAAGGGGTAATGCCCGCTACCATGTGGCTTCAGTGCCCAAAGAGTGGCTTCAGCCTACTTGATCACATTAATTTGTGAGGTATCCTTACCACTCCAGCCACATCCCACAAGCTTTACGAAGTTATGATTACTCTACCTTCGTTTACAGATTACGTTAAGTGTGATTACCAAGTTTATTTTGTTGTTAACCCCTTTCTCTAAATGCTTGAATTGAGTTGAAAAGTGTAAAAAAGGATATGACTTGGCATGATTTTTGGAGTTAAAAACTTACGAGCTAATTAAACGGAATTACATGCGTTCTAATTATTTTTAGAGTTAGTCCCCTCCCCTCACTTAAAAACGTGGGAGCGGCCCCTTCCCCTGCTCCCATTCCCCCTGATTAAAAAACTGCTCCGAGGGTCCTGATGTATCATTTAGCAAATACTGAGCGAAGTTCGTTTACAATCAAAACCAGCCATAGAAGAGTTGAAAGCTGTTTGTTTACTCGACAAGCTAAAGCAAACGAACTTGTTCGCTTTGCAAAATTATCTTAATGTAACAACACAATCAGTTTGTATCTTAAAGGTGATTGCTGATGCGGTCGTCAAGGATCTTCCTTGGTTTGTAGTCGAGCGAGAAGTGAAAAATAAGTGACCATTCTCGCCGTATCTGGGGACACCCTTTTATGAGGTCTCAATGGGGTAGTGGCTTTTATGGCTAACGGTTAAAGTTTTGGCCCTTTTACGGCTAACCGTTATTTTTTTCCCGTTATACGGTTAACTGCAATTGTAATAAATAATTACCATTGTTTATAATATAATAATTAACTGGAAATACAATAGTTAATTTTTGGAAATACAATAGTTAATTTTCACTCGTGTGGAGCATGGCAAAATCATGAAAAGTATAGGGAGCATTCTCGGTTGACAAAAGATGAAATTTATCTGGTCCACAAATAAGTCCTGTATTGCGGGACGTAGAAATCTGGAAATTTAACTATTAAAATTTTGTCTAAGAAATAAAGCAAGTAAGGGTTATTTACCTGGAACGAGGGTGTATGTGATATATTCACCTGGTACCGTCCCGAAAGGCGTAGCCCGAGAGGCGGTGCCAGGTGAATACATCACATACCCCCGAGGAACAGGTAAATATCATGCTTATTTGTCAGTTGGTGAGTTTTTTAAAAGAAAAAAATAACATTAATAACTTATTTTCTACATGGTCGTGTTTTATTTTAAAAATACATTTAATGGTGATTGTAGGCGGTAAGGTTTGGACTGTAAACATGTTTTCTTTTTCTGATTTGCGATTTTCGTTTCATTTATTTATTTATTTATTTATTTGTTTGTTTTTTCGTTTTGTTTTACAACAATGCGTAGACAACGTCTTTTTTTTTACTGGTACACAATGGGATTGAATTCAGTTTCGTATTACTTACACAACAATATTTATAGACATTTTCTTTTATCTGCTGGTATGTGAGGGTTATTTACCTGGAACGAGGGGGTATGTGATATATTCACCTGGTACCGCCCCGAGGGCGTAGCCCGAGGGGCGGTGCCAGGTGAATATATCACATACCCCCGAGGGACAGGTAAATAACATGCTTATTTGTCAGTTGGTGAGGTTTTCTAAACGAAATAGAAGGCCATTAAATTACGAAAAGCTTAGTTTCTATTTGGTTGTGTTTTATTTTAAAAATGCTTTTAATGGTGTATTGTAGAAGGTGAGGTTTCGATTGTAAACATGTTTTTCTTGATTTTCGGTTTCCGGTTTTGTTTTTACAACAATGCGTATACAACGTGTATTGTTGTACTGGTAACAGTGGGACTCAATTTAGTTCTGTATTATTTACACAACAATATGTATAGACGTTTTCTTTTGTTTGCTGGCATGGGTGGTAAACATGTTTGTTACTTTTGCATAAACAGTGTATTCAGTACACAACAGTCACGTAGTTGAACGACTGCCGTTACATTTTGAAAAAAGTGAGCTCTTGGCTAGTGCTGTTTGTAAACGACGAGTGAGCCCCACGAAGAAGTTATGGAGGAGAGAAAGGGGGGAAAGCGGTATACAAGTCGTTGCCGACGGAGAGGTTGCTGAACGAAGCAGTGACTGGATACCAGCTAACACGCGAAAGACCAACGCGTGGTCGGTAACTGTTTAACATTTCCTCTGCGGTTGTTTTTTTCTTCTTTAATTAGAGTTTACAAGTGATGGGAGACTAAGTCGAGGGGAATATGAGCAGGGGAAATATATATTGCATCGTTTTGCTATTGTTATCAGCTGTTTTTTCAGCCCCGCCTTCCCCTGTTACAATCAAAGCCGCCACCAACTTTTCAGACAGTGAATAATAATGAGGGGTTATGTAATATATTCCCCTGAAAAGAGCAAAGGAAACCAAAACAACTGACAAATAAGCGTGGTTACGACGAATAGGTTGCTAAACGAAGCAGCGAATAGATACCAGCTAATACTAGACACGAAAGATCACCGCGTGGTCGGTAACTGCTTGACATTTTGTTTCTTCTTTAGAGTTTACAAGTAATGGGAGACTAAGTCGAGGGGAGTATGAGCAGGGGAAATATATATTGCATTACTTTTCTACTGTTATCAGCTATTGTTTCAGCCCCAATCAAAGCCGCCACCAACTCTTCAGACAGTGAATAACGATGAGGGGTTTTGTAAAAAATTCCCCTGAAGAGAACAAAGGAAACCGAGCTAACTGAGAAAAAAGTTTATAACTTGCGCTGACCCTCGCCCCTTCGAAACCAAAAAATCAGACCCACTGGTTTAACGTTTCAGCTAATACGTAAGCAAAAAGGAAACTCTTAACAACTGTTTCAAAAGTGGCATCCTTGGACAATGTCAGAGTTTTAAAAAACATCAATGTGCCTAACGAAAGAGCAAAGGTTTGACGTAAAAATATAAAGGGAAGTTTTAAGCCCGAGGGGATGGGGGTACTCCCTAATATAGGCTAGATAGGTATATGCGGCCTTAAAGGGTATGGTTTTTAAGCCGTTTTGGTCTGAAATAAGGTATCGATTTTAACCATTTTGGTCTGAAGTAGGGTATGGTTTTTTAGAAGAAGCTCCTTCTTCATCATCAGGCGATAAGACCATCAACAAATTAAAAGAGTCAAAAAAAGACCTTCTCAAATTATGTTTACGCCAACCCTGTACGCGAAATCGGTCTGAAATGGGGTATCAAATTTTTGGTTAGGTCTGAAATAGGTTAGGGAAAATCGCGGAGTTTGGTCTGAAATAGGGTAAAGGTATCAGGAAGCGGTTCGCACACCCTAACCCAATTTTTTCTGGGAGTACCCTCCCACCTCCCGGGTTTTAAAACGCTTTTTTGTGAACAGGGGTTATTTTATAAGATTAGGTTATATCATCTGGTCTTTTTTCCACGCGTGGCCCTATCCTGTCGCGAACAGCAATAAAAAAGAAACAAAACAAAGCAAAACAAAACCAAAAAAAAACAAAAAAACAAAAATCAACAACAACAACAACAACAACAAAAACAAACAAACAAACAAACAAACAAAACAAAACAAAAATTCTTCCCCTTGCCTTCCCATTTGCCTTCTTCCCCCATCAGCTATTTTCGACGTTTTGCCATTAGTACATCGTGGGACAGTAAACTTCACTGGTTCTTGTGGTCAACAAGTTTATTACTGATCATTCGATCCAGTTGACCGTTCCTTAACGTCAAATCCGGTCAAATCGCAATACAATAATTGATTGTACATAATAGAGCGGTTTTCAATTGAATGTCGAAAGTAATTATCGTTTTGCTTTGGTTTTGCATTGCTTCGTTCTGTGATTGGCCAGGAAAACTCGTACCACTTTCTCATCCAATGAGAAGCAAAACCAAAACCAATCGCAACTTGCACGCGTGTATTTTCCCGCGCTTTGCGCCGGCTACAAGTAATTTCTTCGTATTCTGATTGGTTCATTGCACTGCTTACTTCTGTTGTGATTGGTCAAAGTAATTTCTTTGGTTTTAGTTTTTCGACACTCAATTGAAAAACGCTCTATGCTATCATCAATTACAGAGAATTTAATCTATCGCTATTCAATATTTATAGCTACATCCGACTTAGTACACACAATAAATTTCTACCTAATCAGCAAAATCACTGGATTGTACCATTTTAACTGTACTTAAGATAATAATCAAACTAACAAGTCACAATCCTGTTGGGCGACAGATTTTGAATTTATAATTCAAGCTGTCTATTTGTTCTCGCTGAGCTGCGTTTGTGTAGTAACAGCAGAACTTAGAGCGCAAGAAACCATGCTGGTCAGCAGTAGTCAGGCAACCCGACGCAAAGGACGTGTCGCTGCAGCACTAAAAAGGTGGCCTCTTTATTCGAGCTGAAATCGCTAAACTATTCAAAAAAAAAAAAAAAAAAAAAGCTCCAACATTCTACGTTAGTCGCTGAAAAAGTATTGACAATCAATTAACGGTTTTGTTTGTAAACACTCTATCAATCTTGGTGCTTGAATTACTGGCGGTACTTTTTGCGACGTGGTTCCTTCACCTTAAAACCAAAATGTTAATAAAATAAAGGCAACTAAGTGGCCCTAAGCTGGTATTCAGTGTTATTCTACGATGGAACTTAGTAGTTCCGCAGTCCTTGTTTGAAAAGCAGTCAGGCTAGTCCTCTCCCTCCTAGGTGAAACATTTGATAAAAGAGTAAACAAGAAGAAACATAGTAGAAGAATACCGAGAGTGTCACTTGTCTGTGGGATAGTTAAATTTTTGTCTTCTTGTTGGAGTTGTAAGACCAATTTGTGTATAAAAATGTTCTTAGTTTTGAACTAAACCCGAATTTTATCCCATCAAAGACCGAAAAATAACCGTGACATAACCCCTATAAGTGAATAATTTTGAAGGCCGATTTAGACGCTACGGTGTCGTTTTCAGCTTCAACCGTCAGTGTGCACATACAACTCGCGTCTTTCAACATTGCCTTGGCCTACGATTGTCGAGGAGTTTTAAAACATATTTCAAAATCCCTCAACATTTCAAAAGTCGTACGTGCTGGACGAGTTTCACGTTACATTTACACAACACATCATGCAGTTGTTTTCAGTATCGTTTTTGTAATTTGGATCCGAGTTTAATTTCAATTTGTAATGCACAATTTTAAGCCTGGGCTTAAAATTCGTGCAATAGAAATACTTGTTATTTATTATCGTAGGCTTGCCGTCTGAGCCTGTCGCCTCAACGATATTTGTATCGCCTAAATCGGTTAAATCGTTCATAATAAAATTGACACTTTGAAGAAGTCCCAAATGATGATATGATAGTAAAATTCCCAGGAGGTATGAAAATGTTTGCAAAGCAAAAAAGAAAAAACAGCATAAAATGCCCTGCCGTCTACATGACCTCTAGCGGGAAAAAATGTTCCAGCTTTCCGAGACACATCTTTTGTCATATTTGCTGATATAAACGCCAGGGCAGGTTCGGGTTCTGATGTCCTTATCATCTTCGCTCAGCCAATATCCTCTTCCGCGCATTATGGAGTATTGTATGAAGACGTTGTCACCTTTCTGTATTGGCTTTCCTCGGCAACCAACTCTTGTATCGCTTGAACACCTGCCTTGACGTTCGGGTGAATATATCCAGAACATTTCTCCGCGGCACTTCTTCGTGTCTCTGGAATCCCACCTGCCGTAACCAGGACAACTCCTCGTCGGACAAACACGCCCACTCCCCCAGCAGCTCAGCCAATGGCGCGCACCGTAGTAAAGTGCGATCCTGTCACCACTTCTCACAGGTTTCCCAGAACCGTAGCTGGTCAAATGCAGTATGAATTTTTCACCGCTGCAGGAATTCCAATCGCTGCCAGTCATTTGACTTCCAGGACAGCCTCGAAGTTTGCAACGATCAACACCACAGTTGACGGTGCAATAACAGCTCAACCACTGATTTCGTTGGCGTTGCTTCTTAATGCTATCATGTCACCCGAGCGAATGAAGTGTGGGCATCGATATCTGCTTTCGTCATCGTTATTGCGACAATCATTATCGCCATCACAAAGCCAAGATTTCCTTATGCATCTTCCATTGGAACATTTGAACTTCCCGTACTGATCAGAGCAGCAATCTTGGGTCTCGCATATTGTAGTCTGGTAGTTTGATCCACCTTGATCTCTTCTGCAGTTATTGACATTGCTTGTCCCTAGGCAACGTCTGTAACGGAACTTGATTCCTCCACCGCAAGTCTTGGAACAACGACCCCAGATACCAAAATTTCCCCAAACGTATTTACATTTTGGTTGAGAGTCCCATTTCAAGACATTGCCTATCTTCTTGCAAGTTACTTGTCCCGGAGTCGAGCGCCTCTGCTTGTCGCACCTTAAAGTTACAGTCATGCCTTTGAAGGTCAACTCGTCCTTGCACGACACACCGGTACCATCAACACTAACAGGACCACAGCTGTATTTCTTCCAGTATTGGTCGTATTTGTGCTGTCGACCTTTGAAGATGTTTCGAATGTACTCTGCTTCTTTCTTGTACTTTTTTCGTAGGTTTTCTGTTTTTCCTTTTGTTTCAAGCAACCACTTTTGATGCAGTAACAGCGCTTCTCCCAATGCTTGGTCCAGGTAGGCTAGGCTGTCCCTGAAACCCTTGATATCTGCATTGTACTTTGCCGAGCAACCGCCTTTATTGTGACTTAGGTATTCTCGCTTGTACGAATTGTAAATGTCATTCCCAGGGGTGTCTAAAGTACCTTGACCAAGGATCATCTTCCTTAATCTGTTCTGTAGCTTAAAGGTAGGAACTGTCTGCAAGTACTTATCGATTTTTCGGCCAAACTGATCAAAAGTCATTTCGTTCTTCTGCAGTTTTGCATAGAGATCGGCAATATCTTCGACGTTGTAAATGATTTGAGAATGTTGAATGATGTTATTCGTATGAGCATTGGAGGCCTTGATCTTCTGTAAAACCACGTTTAACTTCTTAGACAACGACCTTATGGAGAAGAACACGTAGTTTACAACTTTGAATGTTTTTCTTAATTCAGCAATCAGCTTTTCAATGGTGTCATCGAAGTCTAACCGTTTTTCACACGATTCTCCTTCGTAGTCCTTATCACAGGTACATTGGTGAGTTTTCGTAAATGGTATTTGCCTGCACTGACCGTGATTACTGCACCTGTTTGACCGACATATATCGTTGATAGTGTTGACTGCTGATGCAATAAACTCCCATTTTTGGACTTCCTTTTTCACGCGTTTGGTACAGTAGGTACAACTGGAGCGGCATCTGGAGCAATGGTATTTAAAATCAATAACCCGTTCCAGCGTCGAGCTTCCGCACCTCTTCTTGGAAAGAATGTTGTCAGCAGCATAGATATAGTCGGAATTGCACCTGTCGCATTTTTTGAAAACCAGCAAGGTCTTGGCTTGTGTGATGTCGATGCAATTTGCAGACGACTTGGTATCCTCGTAGACAACATAGTAAGCCTTTACTTTCTTGGGATCCGAACGGTCTTCTAACCGAAAATACGTATTGCCTCTCAACTCAAGACCACGAATCCGAGGACGGTCACTCTTGACTGCCGCCACAGCCCATGTGTACCAGGGGAACTTGACTTTAAGTTCATTAAAGATGGCTCGAACTATGCTTTCCCGCAAAGATCCCCTCATTTTCTTCAAAATCTTGTTCGCATCACTCTTCGCGTGGTTCAGAGAGTTTCGTCTGCAGAACCAGAGTCGATCGTCAAAGGCTCGACGAATTTTGAAAAAGTACGTCTGAATGTCTTTGAAACCATTCTTGGCTCTGCTTTCGTCGCCCTTGAAGTAGTAGTAGGTCATTTTCTGCTGGCCAGAGCTGATCATTATGTTTTTGATAAGAATCGTTAGTTCGGACAGCTTCGTTATGTCGCAGCCAAATTGAGCGATAAATCTGTCAAAGATGTTACGATGGGTTATACTCTCCGGCAGAGCTGCCATTCTGTAGAGGTTCAACAGGTTGCCGTCCAAGTTGTTGTTTTCGTAATACTTAACGTATTCTTCGGCGAGCTTTACTTGGTCTATTCTTCGTGTTTTAGTCCCCATTGCCTTGCGGATCTCGGATAGTTTCTTTGCTCCATTCCTCGATTTGTACTCCCATTTGATCCAGGCAGACAAGAAAGTGTTGAAAGCAGTATTGGCTTTGATAGATTTCTCCATTTCGTCGAGTTTCTCGTCCAGACGATCGAGCTTGGCATTGACTTCATTGAAGCGTTTGTTTATCAAGCCCGTGATGACATCGAGCTCACTTGGCATGAAGAAAGTAAAGACAAAACTTGCAATAGCAGATGCAGCCTGCACAGCTTTGAGAGCTTTGCCAACTTTTGAACCGATCTTGGTTAATTTCTTCTGCTGCTCCAACAGTTCCACGCTTTTCGTTTGAGCTGAAACCTTTAAAGCCTTGTTGATGGCTTTTGCTTGAGCCTGATATTCTTCGTTAATAGCATTTAGTGCAAATTGAGCGGTATCGAGAGCCGTAGTTACCTTGGCCTGCTGTCCAGGGTCCAACCCGGAACTTATTGAACAGAAAAACCATGAAAGCCACAGAATTTCTGCTAACGAAACCACCTCCCTTATTCTTCTGGCGAAAACAAATACCCGCGTCAGTTAAATCTGCAAAGGGAACAAAGTAAAAACACGTGTTAATACATTGGAACAAACTTTATCTTTCTTGGAGAAAGGGAAAATTTTGTAATTAAGACCAAGTCGAAACGGCTTATCGAAAGAATGGTTCCGCCTCAAAAAAATGATCTGAAAAAGGAGGTCAACAAACCTGATTGAAGTCCGATTAGAGCACACTTAGCGGGTATCCGTATTCTGGTACAGTAAAATATGGAATCTGGTGGAAAAATGTAAACGAAACAAAACCAAAGCTCTATTTGCAGGATAACTCCGACCAGGGAAGTCAGTTATAAAAAAAGAGTGCCTTTTAGGACTGGAATTTATTAATAGCAAACTCGCCTTTAGAGAGATGTTCAGTTGTGCGAACAATCGAGTCATCATGACATCGTCTTATTTGATCAAGCGAAATTGTAGAAGCAAAGAGACATGTTGGCCCAAATGCCTGTATATGAAGTTTCTTTAATAGATTTCCGCCTTTGTTGGGACGGTTCGACGTCATCATAATCTTCACCTTGTCAGCTCATTTCGATCGAAATTCTTTCAAGAATCTCTCATTTTACTTACACTGGCATACGTGATTCTCAGTGCCACTTGGTCTGGAGAAAATTTGACTTCCAGGAGTAGCTTCGCGGATTTAATACCACTTCCAGAATTAGCACAAAACCGACGAGTTAACGGGGTCCTGAGTTAAGCAGCCGTGTTTATTAACGGAAAACCAGCGCAGGATCGTTACGTTATATTCCCAAGACCCCTAACTTACAAAGTGTCAAGTTCGAGATTGCTTAAGAAATATATGTTCCCTGTACAAGGCAAGTCACACGGTGGTAAAACAATTAGCTACGTTTTCTTAACTTTCCAAAACTCCAGAAAATGAAATCACATTTCAACTGTATTATTCTTCAAGTGCGATCCGATTAGAGGAAAGCATCAACAAGGTGGCAACATTGATCATTTAGTAGTGGTAGTGGAAGCGTTTGTGGAAGGCGACGGACGTGTATTTTTCTGCTCTGCGAGTAAGAGGTGTTTTCAGCTTTACATCTGCTTATGAATGAGGACCTGGATAACAAGGATTCCAATGAAAGAAGGCCTACGCACCAAAGACAACGTGATAATCATGGCTCTCAAACTGACGAGGAATCCATCGTGGACAGCGGCCATTGTAGCGATGCCTCGGCAAACATGCAGAGAATGAAGGCCAAAAATCGATAAACTCTTTGCCTTACTGCCCGAATTTGAAGCTCTGAAAACTCGTTTAACAGAGGTAGAAGAAGACAGCCAATTGAGAAATACCGTGAATTTTAATGAAAGAGAACTAGCGGATCTAAACGTTAGCGTGGCCAACACGTGCTCCCAGACACCAGTAAACGGAGAGGATCTAAGGAAGTTGAAGGCTGAAGTCCATAAGCAAAAATGCCGGAATATCAAATTGGAGGCGTGCACACGCAGAGAGAATATAAAGATCTTCAACCTTCAGGAAATTAGAGGTGAGACACCCCGCCATACAGAAGAATTAGTAAGATGAATGCTTGAAGAAAAAATGAATATCTCGAAAGAAGATGTAGACGACATCCGATTTGAGCGTGCACTGGAATTGGACTTTCTAATGTTTATCCCAAAGAAATAGACGACATTCATGGAAAATTATACCCGGTTCTGAAAAAAGCTAAGCGAGAGAAACAACAAGCTTTCTTCAAGGTTGACAAATTAACAATAAATGGTCAAGTTTACAGAGGAAAAGAAACAGAAAATCTTCCCTTCTATGGTGAAATTATGAGCAGTGCCCAAGCAGATGCAGAGCTGTAGTGATTACATACATACATCACTTTATTTACCCTCGGATTTTAGAGTAGCTTGTGCAGCTAATATCTCCGAGCATTTAACCATCAGATGAGAGATAGACCGCCACACCGGGAACTACGTCCCCTACTCTTTCGAACAGTGTGTGGGTTCTTTTACGTCCCACAGAATCAATTATGAAGAGTGAGACGGGGGCCTACGGTTTATCGTCCTTATCCGAGAAGACTAGAAAGTCTAACCATTTGCAGATGTTATTACAAAGGCAGCACTTTCTCCTCAATTATTTAAAGACCCTAAGTGTTGGTCCGGCCGGGGTTTGAACCCGCGACCTCCCGTACGCTAGTCCGATGCTCTACCACTGAGCTAACCGGTCGGCGGTTAAATGCACGCCAGATGGTTGATTCATGTATTTGTGTTTACTTTTCTTGTATTTTACTCAGTTCCTTTTATCAGTGTCATACTAATCTCGGTATTGTTAGCTGTACTTATTTTTAGGTGGAGTCTGTTCTTTCAAGGGTTCAGTTGCATCTGCGAGGTTTTTTTTTCCGAATCTTATTTGTTTTTGATCTTTCAACGCCTCCCATCTTATGATTTTGAATTTGCATTTACAGTTACCACATCGAATAGTCCATTAGCACTTTTCCCTTTTTTTCCTTCTTCTGCAGTCTTATTAGTAACACCTGTAAGATTATAAAATGACTGAGGCGTTTAAATTACTATTGCTAAATGTAAAAGGTATAAGCAACTTTCAAAAAAGAAGAGCAATTTTCACTTGGTGCCGGAAACGCGCAGACATTTCTTTTCTGCAAGAAACTCATTCTACAGCAACAACAGAAAATCAGTGGAGGAACGGATGGAGTGCAGAGCTCATAACTTGCCACGGCAGTTCAAATTCTCGTGGTGTGGCAATTCTAATTAAGAAAGGCGTTGATTGTACTATACACATGACCATGTGGGTAGAGGACCAAGTTACTGGAAGATGAATTGCTCTTTACTAGACGATGAAGAATATGTTAACAGTACAACCGAAATGATTCCAGTGTGGATTGCAGAAGGACGGGAAGAACTTTCTGACGACCGATGTGTGTGGGATTGGGTTAAATATAATATACGAGCTCATGCTATCCGTCACTCGAGTAGAAAGGCAAAGCAAAGAAAAGAAACGGAAACAAAACTCCAAAATGAACTTAACGTGGCAAAGCAAGCTTTGGAAAGTAACCCTAGTGCCTCCAATGCTACTTTGTTTGATATTGCTCAGAAACAACTAGAATCATTGTATGAAAAGAAAACTAGAGGAATTATTGCATCTTTGATGTCAGGAAAAAGAAATCAAAGAACTATTATCCATTACTGGTACGCAAAAAAGCACAGCTTCCTAATATCGTTCGTAAATTGCAGAATGACTTTAATTTCTCACTTGATCAGCAAATCTTCACTCTGCCACATTCTGTTGTACTTGAATCATATGTAAAAGGTTTTCAGTTCAAAGTGATTACCTCTATTTTATACACAAATTCTAAATTACATAAAATAGGCTTCAAAACGGACAATTTGTGCTCATTTTGCGAGGCAGAATCGGAAACCTTATACCTCCTCTTGTATCAGTGTTCTTTTGTTAGGCAGTTCTGGAATGAATTTCAAGGTTACTGGCACCAACTCTCAACTCAGCAAATTCATCTTACTCTTAGAGATGTTTTATTTGGAATAATATCTAAACCATGCCCTTTACTTAACCTACTGAATTTCTTTATAATAATTGGGAAACTGTTTCTATCGGACGGCAGAAGAACCCAAATTCGACCCAAAATCCAAGGATTTCAAAGTAAAATAGTCATGAAATATGAAACCGAAAGAAAGATCAATAACACAAACTTCTTTAAGGAAAAGTGGGTACTATCCCCAGTTAATTGAAGATTTGCATTACAAATAGACTTTTGTGTGGTATTTACAATCGTAAGTGCAACTGTAACCCATTGTAAGTCTCTTTTTCTTTTTTACTTCGTTAGTAGCAGCATTTGATTTAATATTGTAACCATTATGTGTAACTAGTAAGTGATTTTAGTTTTGTAAATTAGGTTAGTAGTTTAAATTAGTATTGTAAGTATTGTAAGTAGAGTTAGTATTATAAAGTTAATAAAAGTGAAAAAAAAAACATTAATCATTTTCCGTGGCAATTGCTTCCCTACAAATACGAACCCTAACGACTATCGCAGCATTTAGTACATATATACGGAGTGGACCACTGTTCATTTAGAATAGTTCAGCAAAATAGGGATCCCACCGCAAAAACTCGCACATAATGAAATCGTCAATCAGAACTACTTGGATCAGTCCTCTTGTGTAGTCAGGGAGATTATCGCTTTTTAAAAAAATAATCAAAAGTGCATGTGTTTTACCTCGTAGGTCTAAATATTTCATCGAACTCACCTGTTCAGAGATGTCCACGCAAATGTTACTCTAGTGAGTGAACTGGTTGTTGGAAGGCTACATTCAACTCGAATATATATACCCTCACAAGGAGAAAAACAGGAAGTTACTAATAGGGATAATTGACAATCCGCTCGTCAACAAGGCACTTAACAATGTACTTCCTTGACACTACTGCTGAACAAGTTAAGCGAATATCCTGCGGTAGCCGTAAACATTGAAAACGTGTTGTCTTCCGGAATTCCGATGGTTCATAAATTATCACTTGACTATAGCTATTCGACCACTGACCCGTCTATGCTTTAGAGTAAGGAATAAAAGTAACACTCTTAGAGGAATAAAAGACGTTACTTCCTGAGATATCGCTCAAATTCTTTCGCCTTTCCAATGCTGTGACTCATCTTAAATTGATAAACGATTTGAAATGTGTCAATCGAAACAGGAAGTTTTAATACTCAAGTGCGTAATTAAAGTGCGAATTTTGAATCAATTAATAAGTCACCCGCTTTGAGATGTTTTCGCGAAAAGGCCATTCCAGCAAATCAACCGTTTCGTACTGTATTGTTTAATTTTAGTGAAACGGTTTTGTGATTAAATCTGTTCATGCAGTTAACTCTCCTTAATTGTAGACCAGTGTTTGCAATGGGAAGACAAACATCTGTCTCATCTTCTGTGTCAGAGATAACATCCCCTACCACGGTACCCTTGGAAGAAAAAAGTTGCTTGGGAGTCCCACGTCCTTAAACCACATAAATCACCTCTGAGATGGCTGTTTTGCCAGCGTGGTTGTGCTGATGGTGTAGTGGTTATCACACCCGACTGGTATGCGGGAGGACATGGGTTCAAATTCAACTCGGGACAAATTTCATTTCAAACCTATCAGTCACAGTTATCAATAACCTTCTATACTTCAGATCGAATACATATAATTAAGTCTATAAAATAGAAATTCCCATCATCGTGATCATGGCACAAATACTGTAGTAAACTGCCAGTCGATTTTTTACTCAGTTCATTTCAAGTCTCCTTTATTTTTGTAGACCGCAAAGCGGAAGCTGGATTATCTGCTGATGTTTGCCGTGGGAATGAAAACATGTTTCGACAGTTTTCCTGAAATCTTCAATTCAAATTTGCATTAAGTACAAAGTTGAATTTATAATGTTACACAGAATGCTAAGAAGCCATACAAAAGGAAACATGACAATTCTATCAAAAACGAAAGTTTTAAATTGGCATGATACAGTTGAAAAATCTCTCGGCCTATTTTTGTCGGACTCAAGACACATTTTGATTTTAAAATCTTTCAAGGCAGGGTAGAGGATATCACGTTCATATACCAATCAGCTAGGGGATTTGAAGCGGGCTTAGAAGATTACCTTTGGATGTTTATTTATTTTACCACAAAATACAAATAACGATAAAACAAAACAGTTACACAAAGCAAATGAAAGCGGCGAGGAAGCCCAAAAGGAAACCACGAGGCTTATAGACATTGGGCTCCCTCAGAGTAAAAATAAAGTTAACAGTAACAGAAAGGCCAGGATAGAAAGTAAAATACAATGAGGGTAAGCGTAAATTAACTAAATACATAGACTGAGTTAGGCTATAGGCTGAGTTGAGTTACGTAGATGTATGCACAAATTCTCAGTGCCGAACCGGTAAATCGAAAACTGGAACCAAACACAAAATTATCTCCGTCAACAGACATCCGCACTGATCTAAACAAGGGGTGATGGAAAAGCACAGAAAAGGAAAAAACAATACGTACCTTAAACTGCCCCAAATGATTGTCTAGGTTGTTCGTACGCGAAACTAGTTTACAGTTGGAAACTAAACAGTCAGCTGTCATCTGACTAGCCTAGGGACCTTAAGCAACGAGGACGGCAACGGCAGCGAGAACGTCACAAAACAATAGGCTTAATGAGCAAAAACAATGGCTCTGCACGTGCGTTTCTCATTTTGGTACATTTCTTTGCCGTCCTCTGCAAAACAACAACGTGAAATGACCAAATTTTAGGTTTTCTTGAGAACGTGAGCGCATGACGACAATTTTTTCTTTCTTTTTCCTTACTTTGACGTCGTTCTTTGCAATTTAGTTCTTGGACAGTTCGCCAGCATTTTCCAAGCTCAACAAAGTGGAATAATCGCGAAAGAGTTACAGAAACGAGAAGTTATATTTTGAAGTGACGTTTTTGTTGCCGTCGCCGTCGTCGTTGCTTAAGGTCCCAACGAGAAAACTGGTAGTCGACGTAGTCGGACGAATAACAAACACAGATAGTACACAGTCGAATTAAGCGAGTCCACAATTCCTACTTCAGCTATAAAGCCCTGGTCAAGCGTCTTATGATAGTCGATGATAGCTGAAAAGTCCTAAACTATCATCAACTATCATGCGCGTGGTCAATTACGGCTCAAAGAAGTCAGTGAGAAGTTCGCGAAAGTCTGCTGACGCAAGCTCGGGTGTCGCTTGTGTGACGCTGGTATGAGTCTCCGTGAAAATGGCATCACAAAACGATTTTAAACGCAATGCTAGTATGAGCTTTTCGCCCGTCTATGTTGGGTGGAAACAGCTTACCGTAGTACGTACAGACGCATTAGGCCTGCAAAATAAAATCTCTAACAAGCGATTGATCGATCTTTTAATACCGTTGGTATTTTATTTTCTAGAAGAAACACGCGTTATGTGCTATCGTTCTAGGAGAACTTTTTTGGAGAACGGCAAAAATGATCACTGCATACTTACCTAAATTAAGTATTACTTTTTAATCGCTAGCGCTTAACAAATCTGGCATCAGTTAGCGTTCAACATGTCGTTAGCTAGCGCTGCCTTAAGATTTAAAATATTTCATTAAAGAATTCTTTTGCGGGGTCAAAAAGAGCTGAAATTGAACATTTTTTTTTCTCTCAGAACAGGAGGCATCGAATGTTAAAGCTCGAAGTCAAACGCAACATCAGACAAACAACAACAATACTTTATTTTCACACTTCCTTCTTTCATCACTATTTCGCGGTAACATGCGGACTGCAGTGGAAACGCCGGTAAAAGCAAATGATTTCAGGTGTGAGCTTGATGTTTATATCATTCATCTAATCGTTTATCAACTGAAATAGGTATGGTAATATGAGAAATAAAACCGTAAGGGCAAGTCGTCAAGTGTGTGTTATTTTTCAAAACATTTCAATTTCTGGACTGGAAAAACCGACCTTTTATAACACCTTTAGTGTTATTTCCAACATGTCGATTGATTGGAATTTCACAGACACAAAAGAATTTCATGACAGGCAAGTTTCTAACGAATATTGGTTCATTCTTACAAGTGTATTATCAAGCCTACTCTAAAATCTATTCAAGAGGAATTTCGACTAGGCAAACCGAGGTAGACAATACAAATTATATGCTCAATCATTGTTGTGCTCCTTTGCATCAGTAGACCGTAGTAGACCGCAGGGTTCAAAATTAACGTATTTCATCTTAAAAGAACGAAAAAGGCTTTGTATTAGGGTGGATACATTGAGAAGGAACTTAACTATCACTATGAAAGTGAAGTAGTTCAACCTTTATACATGCGTCTATACAAAGATACAGCCCTGGATTTTCCTCCTTAAGTCTATATATGCACTAGTACGCATAGAATCGGGCAGCGCATTCCACAGCTTAGCTGAGAAGTATACGAGTTTGGTTAAATTGTTTATTCACGCTGTTAATGTATTCCTCCGCACGTTCATGTGATTCCTCCACCCTTTTATTCATGAGATACAGACGATAGCCTATGACGTCATCCGCGTTACTTTAATGCATTCCTCCGCGCACTAATGAGACTCCTCCGCAAAAAGAGGCCTAGCCGGACCCTATTATACTATTTGCAGGAGCAATGCAGCCGGTAAGACTTTAGCATACATTTTTTGTAAGAAGAATAAGGACATATTGATCATTTGGTCTTCACTTGGAACGGACAGTCCTCACTATCGCAAAAAAAGCTGGGTGCAAAATCGAGCCAAACAGACAGTCAAAGAAACCACTTTATACAGCTTTTCACTGAAATATTTATTTCATAGCGGCAGAATATTATTTTGCCCAATCTTTAAAAAAAACAATAAATTAGACGCCCTTATAATTTACAGCCCCAAAACACTTAAAACTTTTCCTCTTTCTAGTCAGTGACAATAGGCCTTGGTGGTGGTGTCACCCACGGATCATTTTATTGCACCAACGAACGTAAACTGCTAACACATCCACCTCACTAACGTCGTCTACAATCGAATATTAATCATATTAATACAAGAGAGGAACTTGTAGGAGAGTAGATCTACTGTTAGTTTTTCAGACTTTTTTCAGAGAGACATGAGATCGAACAAAAAGGTACGTGCGAGTTGACATGGCATCCGAAGAGGATGGGGACAGGGTCTTCGATTCTTGGTGGAGAGAATGGCCAAGCAAATGATTAAACTTGCAATGATGGTAAACAGTTGACCTGTGTAGAATTAAGGCATAGGGGAAGGGAAGAGGAAACTTGGCCGGGCGGAACGAAAATAGGGGATGCGCATCGGAAACAAGGAGATGGGTAATTAGAAAACGTGTATGACCCAAAACGTTAAACAAAGAAAGGGATTACTTAAGGGCTGTTTATGTTTAAACTTTTTCAATTGAAAATTTTCAAGGATTGCAGTCAATGTGACAAAGTTTTCTCGACAGTATTAAACATTGTCAGCCTCATCGTAGCTGTTCCAGTTTGTATAGCCAGACAGTTTGCTGTACAGGATCATGTGCTGCTGTCCCGGGTTAGACTGATTATCCCAACCGCATACCACGCCCACGCTAAATGGCATCTAACCTGCATCATCAGGGCAACCGCCATAGTTCCTGTTGATGTAGAAGCGACGGGGAACCGTTGCTTCTCCTTCGATTGAGAAGTAATTTTGTCCTTTACTTTTAATGTCACCCCAGGATGCGTTAGTTAGTTTTTCCTTTACAAACCAGCTGAGCTTGTCCATTCCACGCACGGGAGTCGAAACTCGCCTCCTTGGCCATGATCTCTCCTCTATAGAGGACAACCCTAGCCTGAAAAGTCAAATACATCTCTGGTTTTTTGGCTTTCAAGGCAAGAAAGAAATAAAAAATGTCTGAACCATATGGCCGGGGTTAAAACAGCACATATTGGACTAGACATAATTATTATAATATCTGTTACTGCCAAAAAATGCCAACCTTCCAACTTCGAAGCGCTTAAACCGATTCTACCATCCAATTCCCCCTTATAATTTCACTACTTTTCTACATAAAAATAGACTGCGAGTAGTCTCTAATTTTGGGGATGGATTGTGGGGCGGGATAAAGAAACCCGAGCGCGAAATAGGCTAGTTTCGAATTGTGAGAGAACAAAAGAACAGAGTCGAGGTTCAGGGGAATAATTTGCATTTTCTTTTGTCGAAAACAAAGGAAAATGCAAATTATAATTATTCCCCTGAACCTCGACTCTTTTCTTTTGTTCTCCCACAATTCGAAACTAGCCTATTGCGAGAAGACGCGACGCGGGGGGAGAGCGCTCCCCTCGCGTCGTGTCTCTTAATTTCGCGCGCGCGTGTCTTAATTTCCCTTCCCACAATCTACTCGCAGTCTAGATAAAAAGATCGTGAAGTGATAACAAAACATATCAGTTATAATTTGACTGACGACTACTGCTATTATATAGTAGTAGTAGTAGTAGTAGTAGTAGTAGTAGTAGTAGTAGTAGTAGTAGTAGTAGTAGTAGTAGTAGTAGTAGTAGTAGTAGTAGTTAGTAATAGTAGCAGTAGTAGTAGTAGTAGTAGTAGTAGTAGTAGTAGTAGTAGTAGTAGTAGTAGTAGTAGTAGTAGTAGTAGTAGAAGTAGTAGTAGTAGTAGTAGTAGTAGTAGTAGTAGTAGTAGTAGTAGTAGTAGTAGTAGTAGTAGTAGAAGTAGTAGTAGTAGTAGTAGTAGTAGTAGTAGTAGTTGTTGTAGTGGTGGTGTTGATGGTGGTGGTGGTGGTGGTGGTAGTATTATTACTACTACTATCACTACTACTATTAGTGGTGAACGGTGAACGGTGAACGGTATCGAAATACAATAATTCCAATCAGGTTTCTAGCAGTCTTTTGATTTTTTTTTTTCGCGCGAAGCTTTATTCGGGATCTCGAATTGCATATTTTGTTGACATCAACATTCGAAACAATTTTGGTTTTATATTCAGACGAATTTGCAGCACCAATTAAATCTAGTATTTCTTCCGATCATAAACTAAACATGAATACTCCGTCTGTCGCTGAAAGTGGAATCAACTTTCCCTTGAAAGTATGAATGTATGTTTGTTGTTTGTTACGTACCCTCTTCAGGGGATTCCTCAGTTGTTCTCTACAATTTGGTCAGCGTTATTACTGCTTTGACAATTGACAGCACCTTCGGGGCTTATTTTTGTGTGTATTACGTTCAGTCCAACGTTCAGTCCAACGGATTTTGACGAACTTTGGGGAAAATGTTCCTCACACCACACCAAAGTGTGTGGGGCTTTTACAAAACTCGAGATCATTTTTCCCGTGGCGTCCAAGAGCATGAAACGCATGGTAAAATATTCGATTGCCCAACTAGAAGGGACATCAACATGGCGGACGGAAAGCAGTGGAACATCTGGAGTTTACATTGGCTTTGTGAAAACATTGTTTTTCTCTCTAACGTATTGGTTATTCAGAACTCGAAAACGCGAGGCGATTCAATACAGGTTTCGTGTAAGTGTACGCCTGTCAGAAGCAATCCAAGATGACACGCATTATAAAAAAAATTCAAATTGCCCTATTTTCAAAACAAAGCACGCTACCGAGCTGAAAACGAGTCATTTACAAAATATATCAGCACGGAAACCGGCCGTTAATAGACTTAATTTGAGCCTTTCTAGGGTAAGACGTCGGTAAGACGTAACGTACATATTCACTTGGAATGGACAGTCCTCAATATCACAAGGTGCGAACTCTCTGAGCTCTCTGAGACAGACAGTCAAAGAAACCACTTTATGTTGTTTTTCAAATATTTATTTAAGAGGGACACAATATTATTTTACCAATTCTTTAACAAACCAATATATTAGACGCCCTTACAATTTACAGCCCCAAACGACTTAAACCTTTTCATCAATCTGGTCAGTGGTAAACAGCCATTAGATGTGGTGCCACTAACGTTAACGTATCATTTTGTTGCTTCAACGAACGTAAACTGCTAACACATCCGCCACACCAACGTCGTCTGCAATCGAAGTAACTGGACATTAGGTCAGGACATAATGTCATCTTATGTCAACTGAAGTCATTTCTTTAGATAATAGCTTACACGAATCCCTAAAATTCTTGGCAGGTTTCGACCAATCAAGAAGCAGGGCTTTTCGGCCCATAGTATTCTTAACCGAGACTCGCTATTTGCTCTCCCCCTTTTGATCGTCCACCATCACACCGTGCACATCAGTACTGGGTTGAAGACAAGCCACTATTATTTTCCACCGCCTCGCCTTCCGCCAGCCTTGTGGGCTATTTTCTTTATCAATATGTAATTGTATGTACAACCACTCAGGTGGTGGTGGTTTTTCCGCCCCACCTTTGCTGAAGACTTAATCACGGTTTATCGTCAATCTGGACTGTTGTTTGTAATAAAACATGTCACTTCGGTGGCCAAATTTATTCCAACCAGATTTTGATGTTTGTTGTCTAAGTCTTTAGGAAACTAGTGCGTAACCCTGCAGAACTCCATGTCCAACGTGCTGATAGTTCATAATACGCCGCTTGCTCGTGAAATAGGGTGGACATTAAGTAATATAATATAATCACATTAATGCAAGGGAGAAAGAAAGCGGATCTATTGACCTTGGTTTCTCTAACTTCGTTCAGAGACATATGTGATCGGAAAAAGGTGCGTGCATGTAGCGGCGTGGTATTCAGAGGACGAGGGCAGGGTCTTCCAGGTGGAGAGTATGGATAGACAAATGGTAAAAGCTTAGAAGGTTGGTAAACAGTTCACCTGCGTAGAAGGCATAGAGAAAGGGCAGGTGAAGCTAGGAAGTGGGAGGAATATAGGGGATGCCCCCTCCGTAAAACTAGGGGATGGGGGAACTAAAAAATATATAATGAACGAAAATAGAAATATGACCCCCAACGGTAGATAGCGACAGGAATTACTTAAAGCCTGTTTATGGTCAAAAATTTTCAATTAAATTTTCAAGAATTGCAGTCAATGTGACAAAGGTACACCATGGTATTTGAAATTGTTTGACTCACCGAAATTGTTCCAGTTTACATAACCAGTCAGCTTGCTGTACATGATCATGTGCTGTTGCTCCGGATTGAGCTGTTTATCCCAGTCGCATGCATGCCCACTAATTACCATCCACCCCTGGTCGTTAGGGCAACCGCCATAGCCCCTGTTGATAAAGAATCGACGGTTGTTGCCTTGATCTCCGTAGATTGAGAAGTAATTTTGGCCTTCCGTCTTAAGGTCGTCCCAGGGCGTGTTAGTTAGTTTTGCCTTTGAAAACCAGCTGAACTTATCCATTCCGCGGGCGTCGAACTTCAGCTCTTTGACCATATTCCCTCCTTTATAGAGGGCAACCCTAGCCTGAAAAATAGAAACATATCTCTGGTTTCTATTTTTAAAGTCCCCATAATGAAAAAAGTTTTAATTTCTTATATGAATCTAAACATCACCCAATTAACTTCTGCGAAAAAATGTTTCGGTTTGAACAAAACGCGAATTTTAAAAGATTTTTTTTTAAACTTTAAAATCCTTTATTTTTGCGGTAGATCCGCCCCGCTGAAAATAAGACCGGCGGGCTCATAATAGGCTTACTAGACAAAGACATTGATGTATATTCAGGAAGCATGAAATACGTGAAAACATGTCTCTCGCGAGCTTCAGTATTCAAAATCCGTCAGATTTTGATTCCCTAGTGGAGAATAAACAGCTTTAAATAAGTATTTGTCAAGGGTAGGAAGAACGCGACTTGTTTTCAAATGAGATGAGAGCAGGACTAAAGTCACGTGTTTCTGAACATACGTCACAACTCCTGCCAAACCCAGAAGAACCGAAAGGAGGCTAATGTGAATGGTGGACCTAGATGGCGGCAAATTTGAAAGATTTCAAATTTTTTATGAAGTTTAGATCCATATGAGAAATTTATGGGCACTTAAAAGGAAAGGCGAAAAGAAACATTTTCTGGACAGTATTGGATGAAAATACTGGAGGCATGGAGTTGACTGAATGTAATTATTTTAATATCTGAATATGTGCGTGATCGTCGCAGTTATGAACACTACTTAGAGCGGTTTTCAGTTGAGTGTCGTAAAACCAAAACCAAAGCAATTACTCTGACCAATCACAACAGAAGTAAGCAGTGCAATGAGCCAATCAGAATACGAAACAATTACATGCAGCCGACGTAAAGCGCGGGAAAATACGAGCGTGCAAATCACAATTGGTTTTGGTTTTACTTCTCATTGGTTGAGAAAGTGGCGCGAGTTTTCTTGGCCAATCACAGAACGAAGCAATGCAAAACCAAAGCAAAACCATAATTACTTTCGACACTCAATTGAAAACCGCTCTAAGGGGGGACTAAGTTAACTACACACTTAGAGTTGTTGCCAAGGGATTTTTACGGATTGTATTTGTAAAACACGGTTTATAGGTGTTTTTGCCACTATATTGGTGAAACGTGCGAAAAGGTAAATATGTAAAATTTATAAACTGTTATTGCGCATGCGCAACTTTCCCGAGGCCCCAACCGCGCTTTAGAGAGAAAAATCCCTAAAACTTGGATAAAATTATGCGAAGTTCCGATTTTTTTGCCAATCGGAGATATTCCAGACTTCTTTACAAGCCTACGTAAGCAATTGTTGTTAACGTACATAACTGCAATGATAATGACGAAATGGTATGAATTTGCGTGCTTATGACGTCATAAATCTCACAAAAACGCGAATTTTCAAAAATCGATACGTAGAGTTTTGCACCTTGGCGATCGTTAACCATTGGCACCATTTTCGAAATCCAGAAGTGTACACATTACTGTTAATTTCACTCCTTGATTAGCTAAACAGGACAAAAAATGATAACCAAGCCAGGGCCTGTTACCCGGAGCATGCAACTTCCATACTCCATACTGCGCTTGTGAAACGGCATTTTCACAAGTAGGTTTAATTATTGAAAATAAAACCCATCCCGCGAATTGGCTTCGGATAGTCGATCACAAACGATTACGCAAAGAATATAGACTGTAACTACGACAAATACAAAAACTCGTTCACGTAGGAAATAAAAATGGCGGACACACTGACGAGGAAACTTCATCGGATTGTTCTAAAAGTATTTCAAGTGATAATTTTCAGTACACCGAAACCCATCGGAAATAATTATTTTCTTAAGAAAGGGTTGTCTAAAAATAAACCTACTTGTAAAAATGCCGTTGCATGATTACAGTCTTTCCCGTAAAACCGTGAACACCAGAAAAAATTTCTGGAATGTTTATTGTTTCGCGACCAATCAGATGCGAGATGAAACCGCAAAAGATAACCGCCAAACCGCAACGGCCTGAAAGGTTTGGATTTATGGAGTGCTTACCATTTGTCAGAAAAATCCAGAAATTTCGGTTTGAAGTCAAATGGTAAGGTTTTTTTCCGGAAAATCTTTTCGGAAATTGTGGACAACCTCCAGAGGTAGTCCTCTTTTCCTGTTCGGAACGGAATTTCGGAAAATTGCTTACCATTTGACCGAACCGTTCCGTTTCCAGGTCCTTTTGCGCCAGAACGAGTGAGTGCGCATGACGGAACGCCTTGCAGTAAATGGTAAGCTCCAATCTCATCCGGTTGGTCGGTAAATTCGGAAAATCGCTTACCATTATTCAACAATTGTTTACATTTAACCACAGACCACATGAGTTTGGAAACAAGGAGTTTATTGTCATAAGCTACGAAGGCGATACAAAACTGGATTGACAATAACACTCCAACACCTTAAGGGTGGGAGGGAATAAGGGTTACAAAATTGAGCTTGACCGCGATATGAACGAGCTAATGACTGACTAACGTGTGACAGCTGTGAGACTTACATTACCGCAGTTACGTCATTGCAGCAATTACCCATCCTCACAGAGGTGACGATGGACACAATTGTTTACATTCAACCACAGACCACATGAGTTTGGAAACGTAATGGGATGTTTGCGAGCTGAAGGTGTGCCAAACGTTTGCAGCTTCGTAGAGCGAGCTGAAAATGAATATGAATTATCCCACCCGGGGGGGAAACCAAACAAGCGATGAAAATGCCGCACACTAGAAATATGATTCTGTATTGTACCAAAGACCGACCCCTGAGGGAAAGAAAGGAGATGTAACGTAAAATAATATGCGCTTGTACCGGAAGAGGGCGAAAGCCCAGACTAGAGCAGAACTGAGTGAACATTTTTAAATGTGACTGCATGTTCTTCTACGTGGAAGTTGCGTGAGCTAAGCTGATAAGCTTGATGGTAAATCCATCCAAGAGCTGAAGACCTTCAGGGCTTCCTAACACATAAAAGCAAACAAGGAACGATTACTTGTGAATAGATAGCCTAGGAAAATAAAAATTTAACGGAAGCGATATACTTGAAACTGAAAACAGTCCTGGGAAGGTGTCTGGAAAGTGTACTTCCTGCCTAAATCAGAGGCAGTAGCGTGAAAAATCTCCTGATGAGATGGATCTGCGTGCCAGCGACTTAAAGCATCGGAAAAAAAAACATTATGTGCACCTGGAATATGCCGAGCTGTCAGTTCGAAGTCAAACACAGAAGCCTTGAACCACAATTGGCGTAAGCAACGTTGCATGAAGCTATCCCGAGTAGACCCAGAATTTATGACAGTCACGGCGGCTTCATTGTCGCAAGAAATGATAAATTGGCGCCCGCGAAGAAGAGGAGACCAGAAATTGACGGCCACAACGACGGCGTAGAGTTCTAAGCCAGTAATGTGCTCAGCAACACGCACAATGTTTTCTGAAAACTCAAAGGTAAAGCATTCGTCAATGCATGTAGCTCCAGCACCACATAAGTACGCATCGGTGGCAAATGCAAGATCGGCAAAATTCCAGATATCAGCCGCATGATAATAGAGACGCCATTAAAAATGGGAAGAAACTCTAGCCACCACATAATGTATGATTTGATAGCTGGTGAAACCGGTCGCCTGGAAGAATGGGATGGAAAGGCGCGTAAAGCACTCAATAGGCGAGACATGAAGATACGGCCCGGTTTCACACAAGCGGTCACGAAAGAAAGTTTACCGAGGAGAGATTGCAATTGTTTACTAGTGTAAGAGGAACGTGAAGACCAATCCTCCAATTCGATTGCAAGTTCTTCAAGCCGCGTTTGAGGAACGGACAACGTGAAAGAGTCAGAATCCACCTCCACACCAAGACAAACCATGCGTGTGGATGGAGGACTGTCCTTCTCGGGGGAAGATTGTAAACCGAGTTCCTCTAACATGGCTTTTAGGCTGGTAAAAGCAGTGTGCGCCCGTGCTGGAGAATCTGCGCCACAGAAATCGTCCAGGTAAACATCCGCAGTAAAACCGGACTGGGTGAAGGAATGAACTACAGCCTTGGTCTTTCGCTGGCAAATCATAGCAGAGGTTTCTAATCCGAAAGGATAGCGAGTGTCAAAATAAAGCAGATTGTGATGGCGAAAACCTAGTAAATTGTAATCCCTCGAGTCAATTGGTAGCTGTACGCGCGTTGAAGGTCAAGTTTGTACAACAGACAACCCTGGCCATGCTGTAGAATAAATCCGTATAAACGGTCCACGCCAGGAAGACGAAGCTTGTACGGTTCGTCTAAATACGAAGTTCTGGGAATGCCACTGTTAACAGAATGAGAAGGGGGGAAACTAAGATCCATGAAGACTCGACGCTTACAAGAACCTCTCTTCGGTACAGTTTGTAGAGGCGACCAGACTAACGGTTGATGCAATGGATTTGAAGTAAATGGGCCGGCCAGAGCGCCATGTTCTAACTCAGTGGAAATAAATTGGTCAACCTGATCAGAAAACGTAAAAGCTGAAGGATGATTAGATAGCGATGATTCAGGTAAAATGTCCACGGTGTAATTAATCGGCCAGCCATAACGCAAGAAATCAACGATTTGACGGTCGTGATAGTCAATTAAGCGATTGTTTCAGGCGTTGATGTTGAGGGACGTATGGACAGGAATTTTCGCTCCGAAAGCGTTGGGAAGGCCATGCTGCGAGACCAAAATATGTTGAACAATTGGCGTTCAGTATTTGTGAAGGCCGGCCGAGATTTGGAGACGATGAGTAGATACCGGTCGACGAGTCCGAGGTCAAAAAAGGAGTAGGCTGATTAAGTGACTTATCAGGTAGTCACATGGAAGCTGTCGGCGCCGGCGGAATTGGATTTTTTCTCTTCAGACATTGAAGCATTAGGATGGTCCTTAGTGCATACACGGCATTTGTGATGGGAATTGAAGACGTCGAGATTCGTTTTTTCGCAGGAATAGGAGCCATAATAGTTCCATTGGCGACATGGTTTGTCGGCCTCGGGCTTAGAGGTGGATGGAGAGCGGAATGGAACGTTCGAAAATGGAGTTGCTGAGCTTGATTTGGTTTGACTGGAGCGCAGATCGGAATGTTTAAAGAAAGTTACCGCTTTGTCACGAATCTCCTGTCAGCTCGTCCACTCCAGGCGACATAACTCGATTTGTTTGGTATTATAAGAATGAAAAGCGCGCACACTAGGCCACGAGTAGCTTGAAGCCTTTAGCATAAGCAATTCTAGATAATCTAGCATGGCATTCTTCTTGGTGGATTCGTAAGACTTAACCATAGACAAGAAACCCGTAACGAAATTAGGTAAGTCTAACTTGTCATAATCTAGAGACGAAGCCGATGGTGCGCTTCTTCCTTGAATTTGGAGGGGTGGACGTCGATGGTTCCGTGTCATGATGCGAAGAACTGGGGGCGTGGCGCAAGCGAAGAGCCTCCAACTCGAGCGCGAGTTTGTCTTTTTGAACCTGTACCAGCTTGATCTCTTGAGAAAGATCCCGTGCGGAGAGGTCAGGCTGCTGTTGTTTAGAGGGTTTAGAGGCAGAAGAAGGCTCCTTTGGCGCTTGTAGTGGCGCTTGTAGCGGAGATGTCGCCTCCGTGTAAGGAGAGTGATTGGTAAACAACTCTGCTGAATCGCCTGCGGGGAAACGCCAGTCGGACATCTGGCGTTGAAGATCTGGGTAGTGGTAATTGGGATCCTTCTTAGTGGATTTGTGTTGACGGGTAGAACGTCGGACTGGTAGAGTCATGATTAAAGAAGGCTGATGGTCGATTTACAAAATTGAGCTTGACCGCGATATGAACGAGCTAATGACTGCACAACGCGTGACAGCTGTGAGACATATTACCGCGTTATGTCATTGCAACAATTACCCATCCTCACAGAGGTGACGATGGACACGGTCATTCCATCCAGGTTTTTCTGGCAAATTGTAAGTACCCATAGTCACGACTTTCACACGAAACAAAGTGCTGGCTTTTTTCTTCCACGACAAATTTTCAATTTTTCCGTTTTCAAATACTGAAATTGTTCTTTTTTTTATTTCAGAGCAATAGCGGTAAATAGCTGCCGTATTTTCGTTTCTACCGTCGACTTCTTACGGCAAATGAGCCAAACAAGTACCGTTGCAAATTTTGAAAATTTACACTCGCTTTTGATTGGCTTTTAGGGTCTGTTCGGTAGTTTCTGTTTTCAACCGATAGAATCACGTGACTGGTGTTGGTTTATGGTCATGAAATAGCACGTATTTAGACAGAACTAAAGGAGTGATAAATGGGATGTTTATGCAAGCAGCGATGGAAACAGCGAAGAATACATTTTATTTTTTTTTTTAAGCAAAAATGAAGAAATGAAATTGAACGAGAATCACTTCGTGAATTTTACCGGGGCCACTTTTGCCTTGGCAACCCACGTTTACA
>JAEMWC010000312.1:742500-762500 GCA_016490735.1 Pachyseris speciosa | reverse complement strand
GTTTGTGTTTCTTGTTCGTCAACGCTCATTTATGAAACAAAAAAAATTACTAACCACTTTGTGAGATCCAGTAAACACCATTAGTGTTTTGGGTTTTGTTGCTGGAAGCTATGATATCCGCACATGAATACCCAGGATTGGATTTCGAGCCGTATGGTACTTCAAACTGCAGAGTTTTCCATTCACTTCCGGTGCAGACGAGAACTTTACCGTCAGCGAAATTCAACTGGCCAGCTCTACTGGGCAGACAAGCGCAGTTGTGTTCTCGAACTTCTAACGCAAAGCGGTAAGATCCAGAACACTGGTCAATACGATACCCAATACAATCATCTGCGCCATTTTTAAGCTGAATGGATCGATATATATACAATCAGTCCAATCACCATCATGTAAGCGGACATAATCAGGACCGAGCATATACACTGTAGCTGATTGCTTACTGCACTACAGACGTCACAAAAGGAAAAGAATGACAGAATTCCATTCACCCTCACATTTCACCCTCATAATAAGCCAGTTAAAACCATCATTCTTAATAACTTTAAAATACTGCAAAATGATCCAGAAACTGCTAGAATCTTTCCGCAACCACCACTGATTTCATTCAAACGCGACAAAAATGAAGGTAACTTTCTAGTTAGAAGTGCATTCAAAACAATTGAGCAACCTGGCACCTTTAAAATTTAATGCGCACGCTCGCGATGCAAAACTTGACCTTTCATTCAAAACTTTGACAAAATATTGGGCCCTAAGCTCTCTGTTAAGATCACTGATAGTTTCACGTATACCTCCGCAAATGCTATCTGTTGCATAACTGTACATTATGCAAAACGTTATACATCCGCGAAATAGGAAGACGACTGTAGGTGACCGATTACGAGAACATCTACGTGATGTTGAGAAAGATGACAAAGGATGATGCATTCAAACCAGTCGCTCGGCATTTTAATCTGCCTAGCCATTCCAAACAACACATGTCGATCTCCGGCCTTTCCCTACAGGTACCACGGAAAGCCGTAAAAATCTCAAGCAGAAATTTATCTTTCAAACTGGCACTCTTAATTCTCACGGTATCAGCGAGCACTTTTCATTCAATTAATTTATTTCTGTTTTTCACGTTACCATGTCACCACCAATAGCGTAGCTTCATATTCTGTATATAAACCATACACAACTCACAATTCCTCGATTCGCTAAGACGAATAGCTAACGCTCGAAACGTCAGCTAATCGAATCCCTGTACGGTGGTTAATTTACATTATCATCTCCGTTGATAAACCAAATGTTCGCGTTTCACTCCCCCACCGACGCAGCACCACGTTTTGCTTACCGGAGGTGTTCGCTAAGAAGCAGTTGATAGACTTAAGGATCGATAGGAGGTAGAATGCGTCAGTCACTGATGCCTCTTATTGTAATTCGAATGACTGCCTTACATGAACAAAACAAAAAAACAGTGGATATTAAGTAACTACAGGCCAGAAGTATTTGAAAAAACTGTACGCTGTTGGTAAAGAAAATGAAACAATAATCGTGGTATGTTACATGTGAAGTGCAACTTCCAATTAAAGCTCGACTTTCAGTAGATCAGTGAGCCAAAGAGAAGTTATTTTAATCACTTGGAGGGGCTTTAAAGAAGTGTGATCTTCCACTTACTGGAAGTGTACGCTTATGGGAGGTAGTAGGGAGTTTAAGCAAATCGCCACGGCGGGCGATACTGCAGCTGTCGTGGCCGAGGAGGTCTCGGCTGAGTACGTTGCCGTAGCCCTTCAAAGTTCAAGTTTAAGCAGCGCGAAATTAAAGACAGTACAGCTGTGAATTTTACGTTCGAGTTAGTTTCTTAAAGCGTTCACCAGTTAACTTTGGAACATAAATTCTTTCAAAGGAGCAAGGAATTTCACTTTGTTTTGTTATGGCGAAGGTTTCTGTGGAGGCGTTGAAAAACTTCTCGCATTGATATTTTCAAATAGGATTAGAACTGATTTCGCAGTCTAGAACAGCAACGCGAAAGAAGAAAATAAAAGGCTTAAAATTATGATTTTGATATTCACAACCCCTACTGGTTCAGTACTATATTAAACGGAGACCAAGACCCCCGGTATGATCTGTGATACCAATAATTACAAAATTACTGACAAATCGTGTGGAAACGATTATTTATTTATATTCACTTGCGACTGAAATGTTTGAATTGACACGTCAATCACGTTGGAATATAGTGTAATTATTTTGAAGTAAAATACACATCGATTAACCGTTCGAACATCCTTGCAAATCTTACTACATGCTAAGGGTGTCTGAAATTAGAATTTAAAATTCTGGAAATGGAGTAAAACACAGCTTTTGACATAAAAATACAACAATGAAGCTGTACTAACGAAATCCTCTTGCCATTTGCCGCCGCCATTTCACTGCATAAAACAACTGCTGAAAATAAACGCAGATTTGTTGGCTTGAAAGAAGGAAGGTACTTAAATGTTCATTCTGATTGAATTAAGATGGTTTTTCAGTACGATTAAATGGTTAAAAAAATTAAAGAAGCCCGTTGAAAAGTAGAAAGAAGCGATTTAAAACTCACGTACCAGAGACTACGCGAAACCTCTTCTCCCGACGTAGTAGGATTTACCGCTAGAGCTACGGCTGAACGCGGATGCCTGCCATGCGCAGTAGTCCATATTTTTACAAAATTACTTCCGGTTGCCGTACAATCTCGTCCCCAGAGCCTACGTTACTCTTGTCCAGCGGAACGGACAACGGATGTTCTGGAAGAATCCAAAACCGGAACCTGAAAATCCTGGTCCCGGATTGATTGCGCCTGCGTGAGGTTTCAGGACAAAATGGCGGCTGTTGATCATGTCAACACGTTCAGCAGGACCAATTCAGGGCAGTCAGAAGGAGCGATTCCACGGTAATCGCCCAACAATCAGAAAACAGTCACATACATGCGGTAGAAGCCAACATGTGAGCGATTTGCTTCGAACACGACTCTTTCTAAGGATACATACATCGATTCTTTTAGAGGAAGCTCAGTTACACCTTGCAATTTTAATGTTACCAGATTAGAGGATACTTACTATGATATATGTTCGGATTCTCAAGAATCATCGTTTCAGTGTTGGCTTAGAAAAAGGTCGATGAGAGCTTAACCTCAACAATAGTCCCACGTCAATTTTTGTTAGCCCACCGAGAAGTTCTAACTGTAGCTGCTACCTGGAGAACAAGATTTTTAATGATGTACTGAAGTAGAAAATCTTCATGGAATGGGTTGAGGCGATAGTTCAGGGATAGATATATATGAAGCACACTTAGTATACTAGTGGAATGAGGAGTAAACAAATTAAGATTTTTACTGACTCAGTAAATTTAATTGAAGATTATCTGATATCATTATTTTAATTTTACAATGAGACAGTGTTTCAGTACCTTTTCTCATCATTGTGTAATTTTGAAGTGCAAATAAAGTTATCGATGGATATTTTGGTTGTATCCTATATTTTCATTGAGCTTTCTATTGAAAAGTTGCCATCCCTTTCGCCACCTTGTCTGTTGGATGGTTTCATAAAAGACACATTTATCTTTCAAAGTATCTTTCCGGTTTAAACGTCGAACTTCACATGTGCCGAATCTAATGCAAATGAGAAAATCTATTGTTTTCGCTCATTTGCATTAGATTCGACACATGTGAAGTTCGACGTTTAAACCGGACCTTACATGCAATATGTTTTCACCCATAAAGAGTTCTCTAAAAATAAATGTGACCTCTAAGGAATTTAACATGGCCCCCTTACTTGTCCTTGACCCGGGGGAGGGGGATTGCATATTTATTATGCCACAACACAGTTTTTGTAACACATCTATTTATGAACAAATTCAAATCCTGAAAATAGAATACATACCTGACCCTCACATCTGGTATTAGAATTCTGGAAAATCCTGTATTTTATGTGTTAAGATGTATTAATTTGGGCAGTGTTCTTACCTAGTTCTGGCCATGTATGGAAAACACTTTCTACATGCAAGTGTCTTTTTCAGTACATGTATCCCAAGCTTAGCCTGCTCAGCTACAGAAACTTTGTAGAAGAAGGAAGACATACAGAGTACAGTAATTGAGTACAGTAATTGACACTGACATATGGTAACCTTGCAATTAACGCAGAGTACGAGCAGTATGAGCCAATAGGAACTCCTCCTGTCGCCAAATATAGAATGTTTTATTAAATTTGATGCCGTACCCAGATCATGAATGAGAAAAGAGTGTTGTACTCGCACCCTGAGTCAGATGTGTTTGGCTGCACCATTATCACAACTTGACCTCGAAGGACACATTGCATAGAAATTGACAGAGGTATGACAGCAGTATGATTAAAAATAGCAGGAGAAAGTAATTCAATAGTTTTCTTTTTACTATTGTCCTAACATTACCAAACATCGCTGCTTCAGTTTTCAACTTAGCCTCATCTCCCTTATAATAAGCCTTCCAATAAGTGCAACCCTCCTCAAAAATAGAAGGAAAAAATCAGCCTCTGAGGGAGTATTAGAGAGATTACGGTATATGTATAAATTAGTGGATCAATCTCATTAAAAAGACTATATTTTGTTTATAATTATATTGAATCAATTCACTGTCAATTTCTGGGCAAGGAAACCATATTGTTGTGAAATTCGACTACCACATTCCTCGTCTAACTTACGATCTCTTTGAACATGATCTGCACATTGCCTCGCCTACTCTAACTCTTCAACAAGATATTTCAAGTCCTTTAATTTATCATTGGTTTTGATGTGGGAGGTTTAATTTAGACACGAACGGCACAAATCCCTTGAACATTGGTCGGAGTACATGTTGTAAATCGACATCTGTAAGCTGTTTAAGAGCTATTAAAATTCCATTTAATTTCGCGTTCAGTCTCTACAAAATTAAACGCGGTGGTTTTCAACCGCGTTATTACAACGACAGTAATTTTCCTTTGTTTCTAATCATTTCTGCAGTTTTCGTGGGACTCGTTTAATAATTCTGCCATTGCCTGACGCTTCGCGAAAACAACTTCCGATCCAGACATGTTTATTGCTTTGTTTTTACCAGCCAATTAGAAGTGTCCATTTTTGGATTCGACCAGAGGTTCGTATCCTTGGCGCTGGCCAAAAGGATTGCAGCCTCTGGGAACGAGATTGGTTGCCGTACAATAGCCCGCCGTACCGTTTTGCTTAAACTCCCTAATAAATGTAGTGTTTCAGTGGAGACATTAGAGACCTTAAGATCGAGGTTTGGCCATCTTACCGCAAACGGCAAACGGGGGTTTGCGGTTAGCGGTTTCACGTTAGCTGTCTACCCGTATTCGGGACTTAAGATTCGCGGGTAACAAATAGCCGGTCGCCATGTTTGTTTTCATTTATTCGTTCACTTCTATTTTAGCTGAGAAATCGTCTTAAAAATTGCGTTTCTATGAAAAAGAATTCGATAATTAATAGGCGAAAGAGTTCTAAAAAGTAGTATTTCCTCTCAAACGTAGGATTGTGATGTTTTAGGGTGCAAAAATCCTTGCGGTAAATCACTTACCTCTAGAGCGTGGTCTAGCCGTACAAACGTGAACCTCAAACCGCAAACCTGACGGCAAGGCACTGGTCACGTGACTCCTTGACGTTCGCGGTTCGCGGGAAATGCCGAAAAACCTCAATCTTAATCTCTCTATTGCTGGTACTGAGGTTTGTTGTCTGCTTTCGGGAGGATCCACAAGCAGAGGTTCGCCTGTTAGTGACAATAATCGAATTAATTACTAATTAGCTCGTTAAATTCTCTTGTTATTTGTTCTGACTGGTGTAAATTATAGATTCAATATTGACAAGAGCCACTGTCGGTGCTCGCTTCTCTATTTCTGCTCTCTGTGTCTTTTAGCTACCAGTGCGTGACTTCAATCATTCAACATGTTGTACCGCAACAATATCGCCCATAACAAACAAAACTGACTTAAACTCCTGAAAAACGGTGATGGACGCCATATGCTAAGAACTCGCCAGCTATACATCCAAAGTGGCTATCAAAGGCAAACATTGCATGTGAGCTTTAACTTACTGTCTAAGCAGTTATTGATTGTAAAATAAGCATACGTGGATTTACGCAAAGTGATGAACAATTTTTATAGCGGAGTTCGTATTTGATCATTGCCGAATTAGCGATGGTGTGCAGGCACAATCTATGGCTAGCGCATTTCAAAAAGGGTAAATTAAAGCAGTGATTCCAAGAATGGGTGAAGTGATTGTTAGTTTTTTTTTCTCGTAATTAAACTGTGGTGTTACATTAGTAGCCAAACGAAAACGAATTTTTGGCATTAGAAACTGATCACATGACTCCGTGTGATAATTTGGCCATTTTAAAAAGAGACGGAGAGCCTACGTTTCCAGCTCTATAGGGATAAGAGAAAGATAGAAAATCATGAGTGAATTGGTTTTCGTAGTTTCAAAATTGCCACATCGAAACTTTATCTACTGTAAAAGAACTTAAGGCAAGGCAAACATCTTACACATTTTAAGTAAACTTTACTTAAAATGTGTAAGATGTTTGCCTTGCCTTAAGTTCTTTTACAGTAGATAAAGGTATCGATAAGGTATCGGTAGGATCAGGTATAGCCCCATGTCCCTTACTAGCTCGGTCAAGTTTGATGGGCGTGGCTCAAGCGGGAAATTTGTACGACGATTTCAGGTCAAAAACACGGCCGAATTCGAAAAAAACTTTTTTGAACAGCTATCTACTCCTTATGCACATACAGGAACCACAAAAAAAAAAAAAAAAACAGAAGACGATATAGACACTTTAAATCAAGTGGCGGTTTTTGCTCAGTGTTAACCTGTTTATAAAGCATCATTCAAGAAATCTTCACGCATTTGTCGGCCCAACACACCTTAGTGTCCTGTTCTCTATTTATTTAAGATCGGTAAAGGAATACGTCTTCTAAAACCTGTACATGGTGAAAAGTCTTACCTTTGGTGAGCCCTTCCTTGTAAAAAGTACCGTTTTTGAAGACTATTGCAGAGAACTTCCAAGAGCAGGAGTGCCAGTGGAATGATTGACTTGGCTAGATTCAATACATATATAGTAAGTAAGGATAGCTTTTCAATTGGCTCCATTATCTACACACACTTATGCTGTGTGCCACGATAAACTTCGCCATTAAGTGCAAGCATAATTTTTAATTGAAAAAATTTTTTATTTATGTTCATCTAATGAACCTTCAAATCAAATCAAAATCATTCTCTCTTTTTTTTTCAGTACCACACCCACCGAGCTATGACGGTCTCTTTGGGCTGTTCATTTTTACAGACCTGCATGCTCATGAATACTAGTGCTAATTTCTTTTTCCACGTGCCTTCATTCCACTGTAATTTAGTTTAGTACTTAATAGTAAGATTTGAAGAAAACGCTTGGGCGTCGAAAGTACCTTCAAAGACGAAATGAGAGCTGATTAATGTTTTGCATTGACTGTAAGCATGCCTTGAAAACATGGTGGGCCATTCTTTATTTTTCATGCACTTTATGTATTTTGTCCCCACCCAAAATTGCACCCATTAGTGCTGCCTTTTGCTCAAAATCATTTGTTCCTTTGCTAACAGGAACATTTCTTACCGAGTCGTGTCGTGAGAAAGGTACTTTCACTTTTCGTTTTGTGTGTTTACTAGTGTATTATGCTCACAACTGATCGAATTTGAAGCCTGGTGGTTTCTAGACGTCACCTTGCCACACATTGTACTGTGAAAAAAGGCAAATAAAAAATGATGATGATGATGATGACGAATAACACGCACATTACTAATCAAAATATACAAGCTTAACTGGCAGAGCATAATGCTCACAACTGATCGAATATGTGAAACGCACATTACTAATGTAATAAACGACTCAACTGACAAAGCAATGCTTACAACTGATCGAATATTGCGCATAAGTGAATGAGTATAACACTAGCAATTCAATCACAACAAAAACATGTGAAAATAACCCAAGAGGGTAATTTTAAATGGCGCACCATTTAGCTTATGCCGCCGGCCTTTGTAATCACTGAAAGAGCGTGTGTTTAGAACCGTCTTGGAATCACCTTTACCCAGATTATTTCCTTTTGAAAAGGAAATAATCTGGGCAAGCTCAGTTTGATGATTAACGTTTTGATGATTACGTTGTTCCAAGAGAAAATGAGGGACAGAGAGGGAGACGCCTAGTTTGGCCCTTGGAATATGTGAATTTCAGTTGTTATTTTTAGATGTCACAGTAACCGAAGTCTGTTTCCCGAGACGCCCGCAAAGTCAGCAGGCGCGCTTGATCACAAGAAATTCAAAACGGCGTTCCGCGTGAAATATTGCACTTTGTTGACGAAAGTGAGTTTGAGAAGCAAAGAAAATGGCATATTTTGACCGAAAACCCGGAGTGGGAGATAGATTCAACAATTTTTTGTGCATTCGAGCAAGCATTTGACTTAGACAGCCATTCTTTAGCTATTCTTTAGATCTCACCACAGGGAGCACAGAGTCCTATTTTACCGTATATGTCTAGTTAAATTCACCGAACAATGGCAGTGCGAATCGATCTTGATGATTTGAATCAACGTACGTGATCAAACTACAAACTAATAGGATTTCAGCCGCAGCGTAACATGATCGCATGTTTGTAGCTTGATCACGTACGTTGATTCAAATCAACAAGATCGATTCACGATGCCATTGTTCGGTGAATTTAACTAGACATACGGTTAAATAGGTATCCTTTGCCCCCTGTGATCTCACTTCAAGCGATGGAAGCGACAGCAATTACAGTCAGGAAGACCCGACATTTCCAGGCGGCACAAGAGGAGCGAAATCGACAGAGGAACAAAAACGGTAACGAAACTCTAGTTGTAAACAAAAGAAAACCACACGTCCCGCAGCGGGTAAAAATACCGATTCGAACGCTGCTTCGACTGTCGACATCGAAGAAAGGAGACAGGAAAGGAAAAGCAACAAATCATGTTGCGAAAAAATTGTGAATATGCCTGCCAGAAAACAGAGAAAAGAGATGGATGACCTCACCATCAAGCTAGAAGAGAAGCGGCCCATGCGTTGGAATTTTGTATCAGAGCGTATGAGTTAACAGCACGTTGCAAAACATTACGAATCGCATCAATTGCTCATTCAAGAAATACTTGATGTTCGGTACAGCTCTTCAGCTTGCTTGCGTTTCTTGACAGCCATGTTCCTCAACGCTTTAACCGCGATTCGAGGATTTCTTCACGCTGCATTTCCTCCGGCCGGGTAAAAAGAAGCAGAGGTGTCATCTTTTGAGGCCACGGTTTTCGCTCGACGGCTGATCATAACAAAGCTTTCGCTTTCTCTCTTTACTTTGCGGTATGAAGTTATCTGAAACATTTTCGGCAATTTCTGGGGAATTTGTACCCGAAACACTTTCATTGCAGTCATTTTCAATATTGATTCCGAAACTTGTAGATGCCTAAAATTCTATACTGAGTATTTAACAGCCGCCATTACACAATGCCATGTTGGCACGCTCCGATGACTTCTTATGACGTTGTGCTCAATAGTTGCTGACGTCCAGGGAAACCGACTTCCGTTTTGAAGGGCACCTAAAAATAACTTTAGTGAAATTCACATATCTCTGCCAACGCCCCTACTCTCCCTCTCTGTCCCTCATTTTCTCTTGGTTGTTCCTTTGGTCATCTTATCATTTTAGCAAATGCCCATGCGCAATACGCAAGCTGTTCTGAGGTACCGCTACTGATTTTGCGTCTAACTTTGATTAATTCTGGACTTTTTTGTTTGTTAGAACCAGAAAGACTCGGGGTTTAAATATTTTGGCTGGCTGTGTACGTGTCTTTGAGGGTTATTGTCTTTTTTTAATGCTTAATTAAATTGAAGGCAGAAACTCAAGCCCAAATGCATGTGCATGTCTCAAAATCTGACAGAGAGTTGTCAAAAAGCTTTCAAAAATGTCAGAAACTAGCACGTTTGACGATTCATTGAAAAACGTTTGAGATTTTTGTCCAAAGCGGGCTGTAAACAACGAATTTTCGCCGTCTTGTCGTCTTAATTTGTTTGAACCGGTATGAATCAGCGTTTGGATGTTAAAAACAGCGAAATGGGTTGGCTGGCTTGCTTTGATAATTTTATATATAGGGCTTACGCCGAGGGAAAAGCAGGGCAAAAGCTCTGTGTTCCGAATGATTGCTAACCAACTAAACTACCAGGTTAGTAATCCTTTTGACATTTCTTCGGACATTTATGTTAAAATTAATCAACAATTTTTCTAGTTTACTACGAGATATGTTTATTACTTGTCTAATAACTTGTCCACCTTCTCCAAGAATCTCCGAAGAAACTCACGCATCGTATTTTGTTTTCTTGCAATGTCTTGTTGTTTTCGGCTTTTGACCCGCGTCAATTGCTGTTCGAATTCGGCGGAGTGCTGTAAACTATCGGACATTTTTGTCAAGATTGCATAGCAATTTTTCTAGCTTACTAAAAGATATGTTTGTTACTTGCTTAATTTCCCCACCTTCTCCAAGCCTCTTCGAAGAAACATACGTATCGTACTTTGGTTTCTGCACCAAAATGTTTTGCGGTTTTGTGGTTTGTGAACCGCGGTCAATTCCTGTTGGCTACTCTTAACTATCAGGTTGATACCCCTTTTTTATACGGACACTTAAAGGAACAGTATCCCGATTCTGCGCATGCTCAAAATTTTGATTTTTGTTCATCTTGTCGCGAAATCAAAAGATGCGAGAAGAAACAAATTCGTTCAAAAATCCGTTTGCATCGTGTTTAGTTGAATTCGATATTACCCGAAATCTTCTCAGAATCTGACAATTATAGAATTATTAATGATACATAGTTCTTGTTGGGTAGCAATTTTCGTGCAATCAGGATTTTTTGGAATTGTTTTTAACGCCGTTGGCCGGAGGACCGAGGAGGAAAACGCTATGGCGCCGGTTGAAGGCTTCTTTCTCCCGCCAGCTTCCACAAAAGCTCAGATAATCGTGAAAGGAATAAGCAGAAATGGAACCAGCAGCATAGCAGAATATATACAAAAATAAAGCAATCCATGAGACATAAAAACGGCTAAAGGAATGGTGTCTGTATTCCACCGATACAGCCTTCGCCCAGCATTTGTTGTCGTTGGAAATGCGAAAGAGAGCATGGTAGAGTGAAATCTTCGCCAGTCATCCGACAAAATGTAAACAAACAATTATGCATGCGTAAAAACTCATAAGTAGAGTTATATTTGTCGTTATAAAATCATTTGTGCCTCTCCTCTCTTTCCGAACAACCGTTGAGGAAAGGCCAAAGCCTGACAAGATTCCCGCCAAGCGGGAGACTTTTGCAAATTATCCCACGTTTCAAAAGTATTTTCCTGACGTTAAATCCGATGTTCGAACATTATCGTACTGCATTTCGAAGCTTAAGACTTGTTCTATTTGAAAATATGAATAAATCTTTTTAAACATGAAATGAAAACTCGACAAACGCTTACGCGGTTGCATCTGAACTCTTCACAGTCGAGCGGACTAACTCTAATGCACACGTCATCGGCTTCCCCGAGGGGTCGACCCCCGGGCTAACCAGGGTTATTGTAAAATCAGTCAAACAAACTTGAGGAATTTCCCCGAGGGGTCGGGGAATCTCTAAAGACAAAGTCCCCTGGGTGAGGTTTCTCTCAGTTGAAAATCCCCGTAACATCCTTTTCAAACTTGAGAATTCCCCCACTCCCTAATCTCTGATCGTAAAACAATGTCAAGATTTTCCCCTACCCTCGGGCAAAGAATTCCATCCATCTCCTTGTATTCCCCCACATATCTCCCTGGTAGGCCCGGCGGTCGACCCCACGGGGAAGCCGATGACATGTGCATAATATGACAAAGAGTCTGGTTGCGTAAAAATTCATAACTCGCGTTATATTTCTGCTTTTATAGTGATTTTGGTCTCTTTGGAAAGCTACAGAAGTGTAGTATTTGAATTGCTGAACGACCGTTCATGAAAGCGCTAAATGAAGATCACACTTTGTTTCGCGTTAGTTAATAAAGAACGTGACGAGGTTTTCGCTTAACGACACGTTTGAAAATTATGAACGTTTGGAAATTTTCTTAGCGGCGTTTAATTCCATGTTCCAACATAATTTTTACATGGTTTTAAAGCTTAAGACAAGTTCTATTTGAAACTGTGACTGAATTTTTCTACAGATGAAATGTAAATGCCACAAACACCTACGTGTTTAACATATGAAGCCTTCACAGTTTACCTCAAGTGCTGTGAAATGACACAGTTTTTATCAGTGCTGCGTAAAAAGCTAAAACTTGAGTTGGGTTTGTCGTTGAAGAATGATTTCGGTGACTTTGCAAAGCTTAACAAATGTAGTTTCTGTATTTCCGATGGACCGTTAAAGTATTCAGAATTAATCGCGTTTCTCACCGTAAAAAAATGAGTGAGGTAAATTCACGAGGTTGTTATAACGCGAGCAAAGGATGTAAAAAACCGATCGATCAACGCCATATTGGCGCCTCAATATGTGACAGTTCTGTTGTTTTTTGATAGGATATCAGATGACGTTCGCGCGTGCGCATTATCGGGACAGTGTCCTTTAATTTGTCAAGATTGTTAAGCAATTTTCATTACTACGAGATATGTTTGTCACTTGTCTAATTTCTCCACCTTCTCCACTGATAATCTTATATGAAACACACACATTGTACTTTGTTTACTTGCAATGTTTTGCTTTTGATCCGCGATGAATTCTGTTACACTTTTATCTAAAGGTAGTTTGGATTCGTGAATATTTGTTTGTTTGTTTGTTTATTTTCAAACGCTTTCTATGGAATAGTAAAATCGTAATTTAAAAATCTCCGTTTTCCCTCTTGCTGTTAATTTTTTTGGACACAAAATTCGGGCCCAAGAAAAACCATGCGAAGTTGCTCGCTGTCAGTAAACGTTAATAATAGTGGAGTTCCACTTTTAGGCTTGGCGAAATATATATATTACATAATAACTACACAGCAAAACCGTACTAAGGCATAGAGAGTGTATATTGAGCTAAATGAACGAGAAGATGACAGCTTCGGTCACTTGACAATTTCCTTTCATTCACAGCATTGCCGGTGTTGGGTGGGTTTGTGACGGTATTTAACGTTTTGTGGTGGTGTGTTGTACAGTGCACTTTAATTTGCAATTGTGTTGTGGTAATGTGAGCTATGTTGTGATGTACTTTGTCGGGATAGTGCAGTATTACGTTGTGTTGCTCTTTTGTTGTGTTTCTGTGTTGGAACCTGTGGTATGCCACAGGATTCCCACATTTATTGTCATTTATTGTAAGTCCATTAATCCTAATGAGTTGCAAAGTTTGCAATGTATTGTGGACAGACAAGCTTTTGGGTACCTGTTTTTGAGCTATGTTGTACAATTTTGTTTTCTTTCCTCTTTTTCTTTCTCCCCCCCCCCCCCCCCCCGCGCTCAGTGTCTTTCTTTCTATCATAAATTTGACTGTGGACTCTTTTTTCCATTACTTCTCATGATCATCTTCACGAGTAACATCTGCATGACACCACCTTCTGCTCATGAGGATTACTATGTATCTACTAATACAGGCCAAATCCTGTATAAATTAAATTATAGAGAGAATTTTTCACGTAAAAAGTTATCTTGCTTTCAAAAGGCTCGTTTACCGATACGGCTCCGCACCTGTCATTAATTTTAAGACCCGTTCAGTCCTACACTGATTGCACTCTCTCATTGCATTGAATTAGATTCATTACTTAGGCCTCAGTTGCTGAAAAATAATAGTAGAAATGAAAAATTCGTCTGAATGCACTCATACCAATCGGATTTCAAAGTAGTTCACCTATAATACAGCGAACATAAATAAATGTGAATATATAAAGATCGTATATTCAATTGCGGATGTCACAGAATGAAGATATGAACAATAGTCGCAGTTATAAATGCTACCGTAAAGCAGTAGCGAAAATAATGCCTGAAAAAAAAATTAACATTAGGAGTTAGCATTTATTTTATTCAAAGATGTAAGCATTTTTGCATAACTTTCTTGGATATATAACGGTTTGAAATGCCTTTAATGAGAGAATTGGTTTTAATATAAAGTGCCTGGTAAAATAAAAATAAGACAAAAAAAGGGAGAAATTAAGAGAAATGAGTGTACGAGTTCCTTTTCAACGATCGGAATTTTAGTTCCGTCGTTTACAGAGTATGTCATAACGGTCTGCGACATAATGTGATATAACACTGCCAACAACCCTATTGCAACTTTACACTGATAAACCACTCAGGATCATTGCCAAGTATTCGAATTAGTCCATTGCGAAACATGTGAACAATAAAGTTCAGGCTGACCCCGTTTTCACGAAATTCTTGTTTCGCGTCGCAGATGCTAGACGATAAGGAACCACCACCAACATCTAACTAACATCTACGATTTGATGTACATGAAATCGAATCATAAAAGTACCCTAGGCTCATCTTTACAACGACTAGTTCAATATAAACTCCAACAGACTTGTCTTAGATTCAGGATACTCAACCTTATGGAGTTATCAAAATCCGATCAGTAATCTTTTCAATGGTAAATGCTTCAGTTCTTCCTTACAGTTTCTTGTTGAGAATCCAAGTCGTTTCCAACACGATTACTTCTCCAAATTTCTTTTGCAAGACTCTCGTGGTCATTCGTGGTGTCATTGTTGTGTCACTTGCATCGACAACTCCTATACGACGCTGGCTAGCAGTTCCACCTCCACCACTGCTCATTGGAGATTTTGAGTCTTGTTTCGCTTCTTGACGAGTCTTTTCACTGCCACATGTAATCGCATGCTCATGTGACATGTGTATCTCGATGTCTTCAAGACTTAAAGAATTTTCTGCCTCAGTGGGAGAGCATTTAGGATTTGTTTCAAAGGACGTATTTGTTCTCATCGAAGGGCTTTTGTGTCCTTTTTTCTTTTTAGTCATATCTTGGTCAGAGTTCGGGACCAAACCTGATGCCATTTTGTTCTTTTCGCCTCTGAGTTGATTTCTAAGCAAACTTTTGAAAGGCAGGTGTTTGATTCTAAACTAGCGATGGGTGTTTTGCTTTACTGTAGTTGCTGAAACCCTGAATTTATCACTCAGATACCGCCCGAACGAGTGCGCAACATTCCTGCAAGACACCTAATATGGGGAGTGGAGGGGAGTGGCCTTGACGTATCATTTTCGAGCTGATCACAGAGAATTATTCATGAATGAGCAAAACTATCTGAGGAGGACTCCGAAGGGAGACTGGTCCGAGAATCGATGCCAAGAAAACATGATTTTAGTTCACGTATGTCAAGAATCACAAACGTGAGTGCATAAGATTGAAAACAGCAACAACCTTATTATATATAACGTCAAAATCTTCCAGACGAGAAATAGTGCCCCACAACAACATAAGTCGTCTAAGGCGTGGGCGGAAATCCTCTGCCGCAAGTGATCAAAACATTACAGTCGACAACAAAGCGCAAAACATACTTGAAAACAATAAAGTGATATGGAGAAAGGTCGGGTTGAACAGTCTACCAATCATTAGATGGTATGGAGATGATAATGAAAACAACAACAAATTGATGCAAAAGCGTAGGCGAAGGTTATTACAATAATCCATCAAGAATGGATTGGGAGATGATAACAACAAAAATACAGTAATATGAGCAAAATGACATTAAGTTTGGGCATTAATCATTATCCACCAATAAATGGCTTGGAATAGAGAGAAGAAAGAGAACAACAATAACTTAACGTAATGCGTGGGAGGAAATGATGTTTGCCAATCAGTAAATTGGGATTGAGGTCAGAGATAGAAAACGGCAACAATCTGCTGTAAAACGTGGGTGTATTAAAGATCCACCAATGAACGCATACGATCCAGGGAATAGCGAAAACAACAACAAACGCAATTGAAGCGTGGGAGGGGATACATCTGAATTATGGATTATTGGAATGCGCATGATAAGAAAAAAAAATTAGATCGAATGTGAGTGGTATTTCAGACCGCTAATGAGCGAATAGGATTCAGATAACAAAAACACTGGCAATAACAACGACAGGATGGGCGGAACCACCATAATCTGCCAATCAGAGGACTTGAATAAGGTTGATAATGAAAACAACTTACAGCAAACTGATGGAAGCAGAGCGTGGGCGGAAATGGCAATCAACCATTGGAGAGCTTTGATAGGAATAATGAAAACAACAACGATAGCTGTAAAACAGGAGGCGGGTGTAACATCCACAAACGAATGATTGGAATAGAGATAATGTCTGGTAAACATGACCCAAAGAAATAGAAGAAAGTTTAATTTTGTGAGGTAGAAATGATATCTTTAGCAACAGCAACAAATGAAAACGATTTTAACACTTCCTACCCCCTCTTGGCTACTATTCCGATATAACTCATTTTAATTTATTTTAAAGGCGTGATGGTCTTTATGAACGTAATTTAAGCAGGTGCGAAAAGAAAGCTCAAAAAAATTCACTCATATGCGGTAGTCGAACCTATGACCTCTGCGCTGCCGGTGAAGTACTTGAGCCAGCTGTTCATATTACCATAACTGACGACTACACCAGCAAATTGCATATGTATACACGAAAAAGCGCTGAATATTGCCTGATACTTAACCGACGAGGCCGTAGGCCGACTTGGATAGATTCAGGCGATATTCCGCAAGATTGAGCAGGATAATTGTTTTATTATTCAACACATGACAAAACACTATTTTCTAATTAAAAGCTGGAAAAGCCGCCATTTTTTCGGCGACACACAAAATTAAATATATCGCAGGATATCTGTTGAGTGCGCACGACAAATATTAAGCGTGCTTTGACCGTATTTGGCCATTCAGTCACGATATTTGTTGAATCAATAATAGGAGATACTGTAGCATGTATCCACCAACAATGTTTTTTTTTTTCAATATCAGTACCACTGCACGTTTCCAGGGGTAGTCAATAGCAATTGAAGATTGATATCGATACCAATCGATAGAAATCGATAAAGAAAAAAGCTGTGATATCGATTTCCGATAGAAATCGATAATGATTGTTTTATCGGTTGTTAACGATTATTAACGATTGTTATCGGTAACGATTTTTGTCACTTCACCGATGTCTGTATGGTTTCATTGCGTCAGTCCGATCTTCAGCTTCAACGCAGTTCATAATACCGGAAGAAGAAGTCGCGGCCACTGAGATGTCAGCGATCTAGAGAGTTACAATGTCCGTACATTTATCACATTGAGTTGGATTCTCATCTACGCGAGATTGCCGCAGAAGAAATGCAAGATGCAGTCGACAATGCTGGATTACTGAAATGGTGAAATGGACATGTTAAAATCTTTTGATACCCAGAAAACCAACAACGCGATGAACAATCCACATAGACTCGATGCTGAAATAAATAAAAACATGCTTAACGATTAACGCAGGTCTCGTGTTCTTTATACAGTTAATATATAATGAAATAGCAACACCATCTTCGCAAATATCCATAATATGTTTGGAACAAATACTCCTTAGGATTATCGATTGTTATCGATTACTATGGATTGTTATTGATGTTTGCCAATCGATAACAATCGATAAGTGTTTTTTTCTCCTGTGATATCGATTGCCCTCCTCTGCTGCTTGCATACTTGCTGACAGATGGACAACCATGTATGAATCATAATTAGTTTCGGCTTTTCTGTTTGGTGCGCCCTTTTTGTCGCTAAATCTGAATAGTGACTTGTTTTTTCATGCCCAGTCCCTTATAAGTGAGAATCTATGAGATTTCAGAGTAACGCTTAAAAGTGTGCGTTTCCACCTGTCGGCTTCTCTTTTCATGTTTTTCGCCTTTTGTGTGTGTTGGTGCTTTTTGTATTTGTTTTTCTTTTGCCATTTCTGACCCAACCTAATTTAATGTCATTTATTAATAATTTTCATTTCCGAAGTGAGCCCTCTCGATGAGCACTGTAACTTTACCAGAAAATATGTTTAAATAAAAAAAGATATGTCGAATGTTATCGATTTCCGATATCAATCGATAGCAATCGGCGATTGATATCGATTGATATCGATAGTATCGATTGATTTCCGATATCGATTTCTATCGATTGACTACGCCTGGGCATTTTCTATACTTCTGACTTTCTCTAGCACTAATAACAAAAGCCAGTCCTTGTATTCCATTATGGTCTCCCCATGACTAAACTCGATTCCATGTGATTTTCATTTGACAATACTCACGGTTTTAGTAATTCTCAGCGTCTGAGGGGAGGGTCGCCTGTACACAGGCTAAAAGTGGCATAAAATAGCCTTAATTATAAAATAGTAAAATACGCGGCACGTACGCTAGATTAACAGAAAAGAAAAATCGTCTACCAAATGATGGTTTTGTTCCTAATTGTTCTGGTGGATGGATGGATGGATGGATGGATACTTTATTATGTACAGGATCAGTTTACACTTATTTCCAATGAAGCTGTGCTGCAAAGTTAATCTCTACAATCAGAAATAAGATAAATACTTGGTAATACTAATAAAAAGGAATCTAAGGTAATCTATAAAATAAAATTGTAAACTTAAAAATAGTAGTGCTAAATTGCAAATCATGATTCTAAATTAGTACTAATTACAAATACTAATTTAGAACATAATGTATTACAAATATCTACACGTGTCGGACCAGTAATTGTTTGAAAATGACTTAATTGAGCTTGCGCTTTTTGTGGCAGTGTTCAGGCTGTTGTAAAGTTAAACAGCTGAGTAGGTAAAAAACCTGTAGCCAGACTTTGAAGTTATTTTTGCCATATGAAGATTGGATTAATTTCTAGTATTGTGATTATGAATGTCAGAATTACGGGAAAATAAGTCACAAAGATAGGACGGACAAAAACCATTAAGGCATTTATATACGGTAAGACGCTTATGAAAATTCCAACGTTCAAATAGAGAGACCCAAACTAACTCACGATATACTAATTCTTTCTTTTGTTTTTTCCCTGCTTATATCCCCTTGAGACCACAATTTGCAAATTAGCTCCGAGTTTATGCAAACCAGTGAAACTAGCTTATTGTCAACTGCGAGTCTCTTTTGCACGGTCAAAATTCGTGTCTACGTTAGCAGAGCAACGACCATGGGTGAGTGATATTAATTTAGAACATTTATCGAGATAACATCACGCTGTGAAAATATGTGTTTTCGAATTTAAAATTTCCATTTTGACTGATCAAAAAATGCATGCATCTTACGTGCTTTTTAAAAGTATAATGGCCCGGCTTAAACAAATCAAATTATGAGTTAAAAACCTTGTAGTAAATAGTTATCTTTCTTCAAATGTCTGATATTATTTTTATAGTCATTTTTACATGTATCATACTTTATATTTTGTCAACGCAGTCTATGTATTTAGTTAATTTACACTTACCCTCATTGTATTTTACTTTCGATCCTGGCCTTACTGTTACTGTTAACTTTATTTTTACTCTGAGGGAGCCCAATGTCTATAAGCGTCATGGTTTCCTTTTGGGCTTCCTCGCCACTTTCATTTGCTTTGTATAACTGTTTTGTTTTATCGTTATTTGTATTTTGTGGTAAAATAAATAAACATCCAAACATCCAATCATAAACAGACGCACAACGAATCCACGCAGTCCATTTGGTTCAGTTCACTTGGCATTATGCATAGTGATAAGTGGAAGGGACTTGGTGTCTAAATAGCTTTTTCACAGATTTAAAATTAGCCAACTGAACAGAGTCTTGAGGTAAGTCTAAAATGGTGCTTGGCTATTAACTTCATAAAACTAACTGGGAAGGAATTGTATTCGGTACTGCGCATGAGTAAAGCAAAGGCCATCCATACGTGCTTCGAATAAGAGAATCGCATGGTATGTCATTTTAACTTTTAGGGTTATGAAAATTCCAAAAGTATTACCCTTCAAATGAAAGCTACTGAGCAATACCTTCCTGTGGTGCC
>JAEMWC010000312.1:730000-735000 GCA_016490735.1 Pachyseris speciosa | reverse complement strand
ACTGTGTGTGGCCGCGAACGATTCGCACAAATACACTGCAAATATCATTGACCATCATTCCCGAAGAGACTAATCCTATGAAAGCAAAACTCAAGGTAAAATTTAATCACCTCAAGAGTTCATAAGAAAGCAAGCCCGGTGAAGAGTAGTTGTGACAGAGATCAACAGCTAGCTTGCGATTATTCTCTGTGTTAGGCTGTAGAATAATTAACTCTTTGAGCTGAATTAATTTCTTCGCGCCATTTTGCATATGTTACATTCCGCATAATTATGCGATTCCGCAAGTCATGCCACATGCCATTTCGCAAACTCATTCCGCCCTTTACCCTCACCGATCGTCAAATGATTTAGCAAACTCAAAGACTGACGATTTGTTTTAACAAGGTACTAGTGAGTAGCATGTTGTTGACACGAGGTTACTTATTCTCCGACCGGTTCGTGTGATAACAATACTTCACCAGGGAGTCAGGCGGTGAGGGTAAAAGATGGAATGAGTTTGCGGAATGGCATGTGGCATGATTTGCGGAATTGCATAATTATGTGGAATGTAACATATGCAAAATGGCGCGAAGAAATTAATTCAGCTGAAAGAGTTAATTATTCTGCAGCCTAACACAGAGAATATTAATCGCAAGCTAGCTGTCTATCTCGGTCACAACTACTCTTCACCGGGCTTGCTTTCTTATGAACTCTTGAGGTGATTAAATTTTAACTTGAGTTTTGCTTTCATAGGATTAGTCTCTTCGGGAATGATGGTCAATGATATTTGCAGTGTATTTGTGCGAATCGTTCGCGGCTGCGAGACAAGCGAGCTCTTGCCATCTTGTCAATTTCACAGTGTAGGTCAAACTCTTTGACAGTTTTGAAATGGATTAAATAAAATTTTATTTTTCCAGGGTCGATTGTAAGAGATTTTGGAACGGAGCCCCGTAGAGGCTTATTCAAGTTATAGTTTTCAGAGTTTTACTAGAGTCTCACATCAGTCGCGCTGCTAATTTCTTGTTATGATATGAATAACTGAACTCAGTGCTCGCGTTCAAGATTCGCCTCATCGAAGATCGAGTACCCTAGGTACCAGATGTTATAAAATTTCTCGGTCAAATCAAATTTGTTTTCAGCAAATTGTTGTTACCGGGATCAACAACTAGCCCCTTCTCTAGATAATAATTTTACGGTTAATAATCTTGATCTCGCGATTATTAATCGCGTCTGCCAGCCTAGCACAGTGAATAATCAATGGTAAGCTACAGTCGGCGACAAAATTACTTGAGACAGCACAGCAAAGGGCTATTTTGTACGCTCGGTGGCTCCCCCTTCCCTCTCAGTGTTGTTTCTCGCAATTCTCTCAGCAGATCCTGTGACCCCAACATTGGGGGACAGCGGGAAAGGGTAAACTGTTTCAACAATTTTGTCGTTAGCTGTAGTTGCTGATCTCAGTGACAACAAAATGTTGAAAACAAATTGGATTTGACCGAGAAAGTTTTCATTGTAGAGGGGACTTGTACTTTGATAGACTTGATATAAATATATTACAAATGAACCCGCTTGAAGTGATTTGTCTTGGGTTTGCGTTTATAGGATTAGTCAGTTCGCAACTGATTCTAATATTTTCCTCGTTTGTCGCTCGATCTTCGAGAGTTCAGTTATTCATACTCATAACAACAAAAGCAGCTCGACCGATTTGAGACTCCTGTTAAACTCTGAAAACCATAACTGATAAGCCTCTGTGAGACTCCGTTCCTAAATCGCTTACAGTCGACTCCGGAAAAATAAAATTTTAATTTCAAAACTGCCAAAAGAGTTTGACCTACACTGTGAAATTGACAAGATGGCAAAAGCTCGCTGTTCTCTGTTGTCTCGCAGTCGAACGATTCTTTCGTGCATAGCTTCACAAATATGCTGCAAATATCATTCGCGAACAGGCTAATCCTATGAAAGCAAAACTCAAGGCAAATTTAATCACCTCAAGAGTTCATAAGTGTTACGTTTACGCGAAAGCAAGCCGGGTGGAGAGTAGTTGTGACCGAGATAGGCAGCTACATAGCTTGCGTTTGGCTGTTGAATAATTAACTCCTTCAGTTGAATTAAATTTTTCGCGCCATTTTGCATACGTTACATTCCGCATAATTATGCGATTCCGCAAGTCATGCCACATGCCATTCCGCAAACTCATTCCGCCTTTTACCCTCACCGCGAACTACTTACTCTTCGGCAAATCTTTTTTCCACGGACAAACTCTACTGGATTTGAATCTGCACAAGTTTACAAAGATATGGTCAGGAAAATGTGTTCCGGTCCTTCGAAGTAGAAAATATACGATTGAGCGCCGGCGTGTCGAATAAACAAAACATTTCACATACAACTACCCAAAGTTATGCGTCTTCACCGTTGGCAGAATGAACTTCAGATTTCTACATGATAAAATTGTTCGTGCACAAAGAAGGAAATAAAATAAATTCCGTTCTGTTTCGGGTTCTATTCCTTCGCTTCTCATGAATTTTTCGGTCATATGGAGTGGAAGGTTTCAAATTACACAGACAGTAGTATTGCGGTTTTATGCAAATTTGCGATCCGAAATGCAGTAACCCGGCCGGTCATTAGTCATTTGCTTGTGCCGAACTAGCTCTTGATTATGCCCTCAACGAATTTAGAAAAGATGACCATTTAAACGTATCGACGACAGAACCGATAAAAATTCAACTAAATTCAGCGCTAATGGGAGTAACGAATTATGCTTATCATTCGCAATTGATCATTCGTCGGTTTGTTTACAAGTTTTCGATTTGTAATGACCTCAATGAGGCTATATTTATTTGCACAGAAGTGAACTACACGTATGAACGACTCAAATTCGACAGAACAATAGCTGCATTTGGAAAGTGTTACGCGAATTTAATTGATGTCACGTTGCAAAATCACCCCAAATTTATGCCAAAAATTTCCGCTTTAGTGACTCTCGCGCGACGCGATTTGCGTAGCGCGCGACGCGATTCGCGTAGCGCAGGAAACGCGACGCGACTGGTAACTTACTTTTGAGCGGTACTGTACAGTATTTTGGTATTCATGTTTTTTGTCAGTTTCACATAATAACCTTTGAAGAAGGCAAAGGAGCAACACTTTCATTGAGGACTCCAGCAGGGTAATTCCAAAGTGATGCATATCATAATGAATACATGTATTTCTCCAGGCTCTATTCTTGCATTTTTTTCTGTTTGGCTCTTCACACTGTTGGCCTCTTTTTATGCATCTTTGACTGGAGGACTAACCAAGGCAGTCACCAACTTTTCAGGATCCCTTTTTGTACAGGCCTACAAAGCAAAATTGAATGCTAAACATCACCAACGAAATTTGAACTCATTGAACTACAGTGGATACCGCTTATTGGAGTATACATGTAGTTCATGTAGGGAAGAGGTTCTGGACTAATAAGAAAGTGGTATGAACCCATGATCCTATTTTAAAACAATAGGTGCTTAAAAAGCTTGTGTGTCTACTGCCATAATCTTATCTTTTATTTTCTGGGTGAAAAGAAATATATGGTCGGACATTGGAATAATATTGTAATATTACTTTGAACCAAGTGTGAGTACAGGTAGCTATGTATAAAATTGAGGATTGTCAAAAACACCCGGCAACCGGTGATACTTTGACAGTTGCCCACTACAATAATTTCTTTGGTAGAAACAAAAGTGAAGGGAAAAATAAGGCGTTTTAAACTTTCAAAACCAAGAATTGAGTGCTTCACATTTTGGAATTGTGTATAAGAAAAGAAAACATGGCCAAAAAAAAGCATCCAAATTATTGTCGCGAGATGATTGCATGTTGTTTATTTTAGTTCCCTGTGCACTTGCTTGAGATTGATGTACAGTGTAGATAAAAATGTTATTGCTGAGGAAGTTAGTAAAGAAACTTTATTATTCCTTGATGTCAAAAGAATGATTTTAAACAAACACTTTATAACCTGGTTATGCGGCTTCAATGCTCAGTCTCAGAGCTGGTCTGCACCATATGCTTATTTGGATTATTTGGTTTTGCTGATTCTATGATTTAGGATCAAACTGAATATTTCATATAAACTAGATTGGAAAAAAACATTGAACTGGCTCTTTGAGTCATTTGCCCTTACAATCTACCATAATTCATTTCAGAGTGATAGAGTCCTGAGTAACTTAATACAAATGGCAAACTTTTAATGCAATCTAGCCATATGAGGTGGCAATGTATTTATAAATCCCTCTTGAAATTGGTTCTTTTGTGATGTATTGGCATGATGTGCACATGGCTAAAATTTGATTTCTTGGGTGTCCTGCGATTGTCTCCTACGCAGCCGTTCTTTGTCTTGTCACGCAACGCTCCTCGCCACTAACGGCTGCTGAAAACCGAACCACATTCCTTTCCCGGCTATTAGCCAATCAGGATCAGCCTTCCATTTTCTGGAAAGTGTACGCGCCAATTACTCAGTTCGGCGTACATCCAATCACAGCCTAGTTTATATCGGTGTCCAGCGTGCGCTAACAATGGACTACAGTGGAGTGATAGGAAACGGTTAGCGTTTTGTTTACGTTTTTACTAGGGTACTAGATCTTTACCAGTAATTGCACTTGACTTTGTTCCCGTGTAGACGAGTTTGGTGTTGAGGTTAATCGTGGACGAAATGAATGTGACAATTTTTTTCGGGACTTGTCATATTTTGATTTGGTAATACACTCAACACGAGATTGTAGGCCGCGTGTCTTTGAATTGGAGATAGGTAGCCAGGAACGTAAGTTATGGGCGCCCTTGTCCCGCTTCTAGGAGTCAATAGGAGAAGAAACACGAGCGCTAGCTTTGCCTTTTCCAAATTGCAGGGATTTAGATGCTTTCGCTCGGTCAGTCACGGAAACGTTTTCGTGGACAGTCTCTCCATCGGGAATATTTCGTATCTCTTCTGTAGCTCGTAGGAATCGCTTTGCTCTTGGAGGTTCCCTTTTACTGAAGACTTCCTCTCTTTCTCGTTAAAT
>JAEMWC010000312.1:687500-722500 GCA_016490735.1 Pachyseris speciosa | reverse complement strand
CTCTTTTGGTTTGATTCACTAGCCAGACTTGTTTACCAGAAATTAATCCTGTCAAGCAGCTTCAGTTAGGTTTTTTTTTTCAACAACAGTACTGATGTGCAACTTATTAGAACTAGGTATGTTTTACATTCATAACTTAAATTCTTTAAAATACCTTGAAGAGACAATATGGTTACAAATTTAACATAGCTACAGTGTATGGACCAAACTAACTTTTGAATTGGATGTTAGAATGTTTCTTTACCCCAGTTAAGTTCAAAATTCTTACATCAGGCACACAACAGTCTCTAAACGCAGCAGTTTAAATACAAAAAACAATACATGTACTGTTACAAATGCAAAATGTGATCTGGGTTTTAAGGGGCTTCAAATGAAATAACTCACTAGAACAAAGACAAATTACTGGCATGCAACGTTTTGCAGACATTTTATTGCAACTGTGCAATTTCATGTGCCAAATTAAAAAAAATACTACAATTTTTCAACTTGTCAGTGGTTGCAAAGCTTAGCATCTGCATTTGTGTTGTTTGCCTATTTTTGAGCTGTACTGTAAGTGTTTCTACAGTGGAGACACCAAGTGTTAACATGAAGTCACACAAGATCCTGTTAAGATAAGAATTACCTCTTTCACGGCAGGCTGTTTGGACAGGAGAAATGAGGCAAATCTCAATGACCAGCAGTAAATTGGGGAAATGTCAATTGTTTGTTCACTTGCACAACTCAATTTCCCTTTGTGATACATTTGAAAATAATTGTCATTTGGTTTCCCTCTGGTCCTCTAGTGCTTGGGAGTTTTTACTAGTCTGTGGCTAGTTTGCTACCATTAGTCTCTAGCCCTGTCCACCACTCTCCTTTCATCTATGAAAGTAGAATTAATACCATGTACTCCTGACAACAGAGCATCCCCAAGCAATTTTTGAATTGTATCCTGCACTTACATCAGCTTTTCCACTTAGTAATGCTCCCCCACTCCTCACCTCTGCCTCTGAAAACAACTTGGAAAGAAATACATACTCAAGGGGCTTAATTATGGGATTCTCATTAATATTACAGATATACACTGGACAGTATAGAAACCCCAGCGAAAGCAAGCACCATTCAAGATGATAGATGATTTTCTTGCAACTCTGGAAGTAGACAGCTTTGTGGCCTTGCATTTGGACAATTATGACAAGGTACCAGTCATTGGCAAAGTCCTTTCAATGGAGGTGAACCACTTCCAAGTGCATTATTGGAAGGGAACATACTTAGGCAAGTGATCTCCTCAGCATCTTCCACAAAGAAAAGCAGAGCCTCAGCCATGGATGGAAAGGCTTCCTAAAACATGCAGTGTGTAGTTCTTTGGATCCCAGTAAAACTAAGATGAACTTTTTTCAAATAATTTTATGTAACCCAGGGTAATTTACAAACAAAACATTGTCATTGACTGAGGACTGTCAGACACAGGAGTGGAACTGGTAATTTTGTAAAATTAATGTTTATAAAAAATTAATATTAATAATTAATAATTTGAACTTGTGTGGGAAGGAATCTTACATGATATTAATTATATGTCTTCAAGTCATCCAAGAATTTGTGCATTTTTGATAACAGAAAGTAAGGGGTGGGACACCAAACATTATTTTCTGAAAAATTAATTTCTGATCATTTACATGGTGTAAAGGTCTGCAGAATTTCTGCAGCATCTGATCATTGAGGGTGCTGCAGAATTTCTGCGGCATTAGATCATAATTTTAGGGGCTGCAGAATTTCTGCGGCATCTGGTCATTTAGGGGCTGCAGAATTTCTGTGGCATCTGGTCAGTTAGGGGGTGCAGAATTTCTGCGGCATCTGGTCATTTAGGAGGTGCAGAATTTCTGCGGCATCTGATCATTTAGGGGGTGCAGAATTTCTGTGGCATCTGGTCATTTAGGGGGGTGCAGAATTTCTGCGGCATCTGATCATTTAGAGGATGAAGAATTTCTGCGGCATCTGGTCATTTAGGAGGTGCAGAATTTCTGCAGCGTCTGGTCATTTTAATAGGGGTTGCAGAATTTCTGCGGCATCTCATCATTTAGGAGGTGCAGAATTTCTGTGGCATCTGGTCATTTAGGAGGTGCAGAATTTCTGCGGCATCTGATCATTTAGGGGGTGCAGAATTTCTGTGGCATCTGGTCATTTAGGGGGTGCAGAATTTCTGCGGCATCTGGTCATTTAGGGTGGTGCAGAATTTCTGCAGCATCTGATCATTTAGAGGATGCAGAATTTCTGCGGCATGTGGTCATTTAGGGGGTGCAGAATTTCTGCAGCGTCTGGTCATTTTAATAGGGGGTGCAGAATTTCTGTGGCATCTGGTCATTTTAATAGGGGGTGCAGAATTTCTGCGGCATCTGGTCATTTTAATAGGGGGTGCAGAATTTCTGCGGCATCTCATCATTTAGGGAGCTGCAGAATTTCTGCAGCATCTGATCATTTAGGGGGTGCAGAATTTCTGCGACATCAACATCCACCCATCATCCTATGGTCCACAGATTTTTTGTAGGATTCAACCCAAATGATTATCATGACAGTGATGACATTCGATTTTCTCGGACATGCTCCACATTGCAGAAATAAATAAGTCCTTTTAGTTGATCCTTAAAAAACGTCCGTGAAAACACTATAATTTCAACGTTTCTTAAAAATCTGCCGACAAAAACTCTGGATTTATCTTTAAAAAAGCTATTTTGGAAAAACACAAAATATTTTCGAAAGCGTTAAAAATATTGGTTTCCGCTACTACTTGTATTTTGAATTGCTAATTTTGATCATAAACTGTAAGTTAACGTGTAATAACCGTGGCCGCATTTCTAAAAAGATCCGGATTCAAGCAGAGTACCACTGTTTCACTTCCCTAAGTTGAATTGATTTGAATTCGATAACGTTTGTAACTGCAAACTTCAGAACATCAGACTGGTCATATAGTGGTCGTACAGTCACGTTTACAAGGTACTGTGGAGATCCGCTCCCTGGAGTAACCTGACATAACAAGCACATACAAAGGTTTAACGGAGACTGTACCTCACATATTCGTCGCAACAGTCACTGACAAGTCGCAAGTAAGGCATTGCCATATATCTAAAGCTAAGTCTCACTTCATCGCAGCGATTATAACCAGCCTCCTCTGGAATCGATTGTTTTGTCTGTGAGCCTTTGAACCAGATTGCGTTCCACAAAAGAAACTTTGCCTCGTCATCAAATTGAATCATCACTGTCAGGGAGTCCCAATCCAGCGCTTTCCTGAAGTGTTTCCTTTCGAGCGTTTTCTTTCGGCGGAGGAGCCATCATTTATAAAAAAAAGTCCAAAAGTATTTTTCATGACAGATTTTGTTTGGCCAACCGCATAGAGCGGATCAAAGATAGAATCAAGGCTTCACGAAATCGGCGCTACGCAATGAAGAACAAAACGCGGCAGGTGTACTATAATGTCTTGCAACAACATGGGAAGAGTGTTAAGGCTAGTTTTCATATGTCGGGAAAATCCCAGACGGTCGGGGATTTCACTGTTTCCCGACCATCCCAGATTATGCTGATTAATGAAAACTGAGATCGTAGACATCCCCGATCGTCTGGGATGGTCGGCGACAAATCGGGGAAATCGGGAAGGTTTCTATTTTGCCGATGCGTCCCAGATTTCTGCGGTTTATCTCGGGACGGTCGGGAAATAGTGAGATCCCCGACCGTCTGGGATTTTCCCGACATATGAAAACCAGGCTTGAGAGTAGAGGATTGTGCTTTCAGGCTTAACCTATCCAATGCCGTTTGTAAGATTTACACCGTCAAAGAACACAAGGTCAAGCCTAACTTGACGAATGTTAGTTCGGATTCAAAACATAGCAACGTTTACTAACTCGGTAATACGCGCGGCGTCGCCATGTGACGGTAAACATGATCCAAACAGATAGAAGAAAGTTTAATTTTGTACTCTGTGAGGCAGAAATGATATCTTTAGCAACAGCAACAAATGAAAACGATTTTAACACTTCCTACCCCCTCTCTGGCTACTATTCCGATTTATATAATAACCAAATCAATGCGCGCGCTTTGATTGGTCAATCAGCTACGGATTATTACTGACTCCAGTGAACTCATGGAAATTTCGTGTGTATTCTGAATTATTATATAAAAGCAATATACCACAAGTTTATATGGTTCATAGGCATGATAAACCACTTGGGATGTTGGAAGAACACTCGAAGAATCCGTAAATCACTCGCCTGTGGCTCGTGATTTACGAATTATTCTAGTATTCTTCCAAAAGAGTTCACAAAAGACCTTCTCAAATTATGTTTACGCCAACCGTGTACGCGAAATCGGTCTGAAATGGGGTATCAAATTTTTGGTTAGGTCTGAGATAGGTTAGGGAAAATCGCGGAGTTTGGTCTGAAATAGGGTAAACGTTTCAGGAAGCGGGCCGCACACCCTAACCCAATTTTTTCTAGGAGTACCCTCCCTCCTCTCTAGTTTTAAAACGCTTTTTTGTGAACAGGGGTTATTTTATAAGATTAGGTTATATCATCTGGTTCTTTTTTCTACGCGTGGCCCTATCCTGTCGCGAACAGCAAAAAAAGAAAAACAAACAAACAAACAAACAAAAAACAAAACAAACAAAACAAAAATTCTTCCCCTTGCCTTCCCATTTGCCTTCTTCCCCCATCAGCTATTTTCAACGTTTTGCCATTAGTACATCGTGGGACAGTAAACTTTACTGGTTATTGTGGTCAACAAGTTTATTGCTGATCATTCGATCCAGTTGACCGTTCCTTAACGTCAAATCCGGTCAAATCCCAATACACATAATTGATTGTACATGATACGTTATCATCAATTACAGAGAATTTAATCTATCGCTATTCAATATTTATAGCTACATCCGACTTAGTACACACAATAAATTTCTACCTAATCACCAAAATCATCACTGGAATGTACCATTTTAACTGTACTTAAGATTATAATCAAACTAACAAGTCACAATCCTGTTGGGCGACAGATTTTGAATTTATAATTCAAGCTGTCTATTTGTTCTCGCTGAGCTGCGTTTGTGTAGTAACAGCAGAACTTAGAGCGCAAGAAACCATGCTGGTCAGCAGTAGTCAGGCAACCCGACGCAAAGGACGTGTCGCTGCAGCACTGAAAAGGTGGCCTCTTTATTCGAGCTGAAATTGCTAGCTAAACTATTCAAAGAAACAGCTCCACCATCCTATGTTAGTCGCTAAAAAGTACTGAAAATCAATTAACGGTTTTGTTTTCAAACACTCTATCAATCTTGGTGCTTGAATTACTGGCGGTACTTTTTGCGACGTAGTCCCTTCACCTTAAAACCAAAATGTTAATAAAATTAAGGCAACTAAGTGGCCCTAAGCTGGTCTATCCTATGTAATTCTACGATGGAACTTAGTAGTTCCGCGGTCCTTGCCTGGAACGCGGTCAGGCTAGTTCTTTGCTCACTAACCTCAAGCTGAAACATTTGATGAAAGAGTAAAAACAACATAGTGGAAGAATACCAAGAATTTTACTTGTCTGTGTGATAGTCAGGTTTAGATGAAACAAAGCAAACTCTTAAAACGGCTGTGTCACGACAGTGGATGGTTTGAATTTATCAAGCCACAGGAGATGTTCACGCTACAGTTTTGTTCAAATAATGCAGTCAAATAGAAAATAAGACTCCTTCGGATGGCTAGGATATAAATGAATAATTTTTGAGGCCGATTTATAGCTTACGGCGTCCTTTCCAGTTTCCACGTGTGCACATGCAACTGTCCGGCTTTCAACATTGCCTGCCGGGTCTACGATTGTCGAAGGGTTTTAAAACATGTTTCAAAATACCACGACATTACAAACGCCGTGCACGAGAGAGTTTGTTTAGCGCATGTTTATTTATATATTGGTTTTTTTTTTTTTTTGTAAACTGGGTCTGAATTTGATTTTAAAATGCTTGTAGTTTATTATCGTAGACCTGCCGTCTAAGCCTGTTGTATTCAACGATGTTCATAACGCCTATACTATCGACCTTAAGAATATTAAGTCATATAAGGCAAATCATGATAATAAAATCAGGAGGTATGAAAACGTAAAAAAAAAAAACAAACAAACAAAAACAAAAAGAAAGGAAAAACCGAATAGAAATGTCAGCCAAATTGCTTTCCACCTACACGACCTCTAGCGGGCAAAAATGTTCCAGCTTTCCGAGACACATCTTTTGTCATTGCTGTTGATGTAAAGGCCTGGGCAGGTTCGGGTTTTGATGTCCTTGTCGTCTTCGCTCAGCCAATATCCTTTCCTGCCCTTTACAGAGTATACTATGAAGACGTTGTCACCCTTCTGTATTGGCTTTCCCCGACAACCAACTCTTATGTCGCTCGAACACCTGCCTTGACGTTCTGGCGAATATATCCAGAATCTTTCTCCGCGACAGTTCTTTGTATCTGTGGAATCCCACCTCCCCCTACCGGGGCAACTCCTCGTCGGACAAACTCTACCACTGACCCAGCAGCTCAGCCAATGGCCGGCACCGTAGTAAAGTGCGATTCCGTCACCACTTCTAACAGGTTCTCCTGGACGGCGGTGTGTCAAATACAGTCTGAATCTTTCACCGCTGCAGGAATTCCAATCGCTGCCAGTCATTTGACTTCCAGGACAACCACGAAGTTTGCAACGATCAACACCACAGTTGACGGTGCAATAACAGCTCAACCACTGGTTTCGCTTGGCGTTGTTTCTTAATGCTATCATGTCACCCGATCGAATGTAGTTTGGACATCGAGATCTACTTTCGTCATCGTTGTTGCGACAATCATCATTTCCATCACAAAGCAAAGCTTTCCTTATGCATCTTCCATTGGAACATTTGAACTTCCCGTACTGATCAGAGCAGCAATCTTGGGTCTCGCATCGTGTACTCTGGTAGTTTGATCCACCTTGATCTCTTTTGCACTTATTGACATCGCTTGTCCCTAGGCAACGTCTGTAACGGTACTTCATTCCTCCGCCGCAAGTCTTGGAACAACGACCCCAGTTACCAAACTTTCCCCAAACGTATTCACATTTTGGTTGAGAGTCCCATTTCAAGATATTTCCGATCTTCTTGCAAATTACTTGTTTTGGGGTCGAGCGTCGCTGCTTGTCGCAGCTTAAAGTTACAGTCATACCCTCAAAAGTCAACTCATTCTTGCATGAGAAACCTGCACCATCTACGCTAAGTGAACCACAGCTGTATTCCTCCCAGTATTGGTTGTATTTCTGCTGTCGATCTTTGAAGATGTCTCGGATGTACTGGGCTTCAGCCCTATACTTTTTCCGGAGGTATTCCGTATCTCCTCTCGTTTCCAGTAACCACTTTTGATGCAGTAACAGCGCCTCTCCCAATGCTTGGTCCAAAGAAGCTAAGCTGTCCCTGAAACTCTTGATATCTGCATTGTACTTTGCCGAACAGCCACCTCCATTGTGACTTAGGTATTCTCGCTTGTACGAATTGTAAATGTCATTTCCAGGAGTGTCTAAAGTACCCTGACCCAGGATCATTTTCCTTAGTCTGTTCTGTAGCTCAAAGGTAGAAACTGTGTCCAGGTACTTTTCAATTTTTTGACCGAACTGGTTAAAAGACAGCTCGTCCTTTTGTAGTTTTGCATAGAGATCGGCAATATCTTCGACGTTGTAAATGATTTCAGAATGTTGGATGATGTTATTCGTATGAGCAAAGGAAGCCTTGATCTTCTGTAAAACCACGTCTAACTTCTGGGACAAAGACCTTATAGAGAAGAACACGTCCACAGTAGTGGGAACATGGTTTACAACTTGGAAAGTTTTTCTTAATTCAGAGATCAACTTTTCAATGGTGTCATCGAAGTCTAACCGTTTTTCACACGATTCGCCTTCATAGTCCCTTTCGCAGATACACTGATGAGTTTTCGTAACTGGTATTTGGTTGCACCGTCCATGGCCACTGCACTTCTCAGACTGACATACGTCGTTGATTGTGTGAACTGCTGATGCAATGAAGTCCCACCTTTTGACTTCCGTTTTCACAACATCAGCACAGTAGGTACAAATTCGTATAGATCTGTCAAAACGCCTACATTGGGAGCATCCTGCATTGAGCTTGTATGCAGAATGCGAAGCTTCGTATTCAAAGTCAACAACCCTTTGCAGAGTTGAATCTCCACACCTTTTCTTTGACAGGATGTTATCAGCGGCAGAGATGTAATCGGAATTGCACCCATCGCATCTTTTGAAAACCAGCAAGGTCTTCGCTTGAGTGATGTCAATGCAGTTTGCAGACGACTTGGTGTCCTCGTAGACAACATAATAACCTTTCACATTGTCAGGATCAGAGCGATCTTCTAATTTAAAATACGTATTGCCTCTCAAATCAAGATCACCAATCCCTGGACGGTCATTCTTGACTGCTGCCACAGCCCATGTATACCAGGGGTACTTGACTTTTAGTTCATCAAAGATTGCTCTCACTATGCCTTCCCGGGAAGACCCTTTCATTTCACTCAACATCGTGTTAGCATTCTCCTCCGCGAAGTGAAGGGATTCTCTTCTACAGTACCAGACTCGATCATCAAACGCTCGACGAATGTCGAAGAAGTACGTCTGAACGTCTATAAATCCCTCAGTGGCCCTGTTTTCGTCACCCTTGAAGTAGTAGTAGGTCATCTTTTGCTGGGCAGCGCTGGTCATTATTTTCTTGATGAGAATCATTAGTTCGGACAGTTTCGTTATGTCGCAGCCAAATTCGGCTATAAATCTGTCAAAGATGTTTCGATGGGTTATGTCCTCTGGCCTTGCTGCCATTTCTTTGAGGTTCAGCAGGTTGCCGTCCAGATTGTTGTTTTCGTAGTAATTGACGTATTCTTCGGCGAGCTTTACTTGGTCTATTCTTCGTGTTTTAGTCCCCATTGCCTTTCGGATTTTGGATAGTTTCTTTGCTCCATTCCTCGATTTGTACTCCCATTTGATCCAGACAGCCAAGAAAGTATTGAAAGCAGTATTCGCCTTGATAGATTTCTCCAGTTCGTCGAGTTTCTCGTCCAGACGATCGAGTTTGGCATTGACTTCATTGAAGCGTTTGTTTATCAAGCCCGTGATGACATCGAGCTCACTTGGCATGAAGAACGTAAAGACAAAACTTGCAATAGCAGATGCAGCCTGTACAGCTTTAAGAGCTTTGCCAACTTTGGAACCGATCTTGGCTAATTTCGTCTGCTGTTCCAAAAGTTCCACGCTTTTCGTTTGAGCCGAGACCTTCAGCGCCTTGTTGATGGCTTTTGCTTGAGCCTCATATTCTTCGTTAATAGCTTCTAGGGCAAACTGAGCAGTATCGAGAGCCGCGGTTACCTTGGCCTGCTCTCCAGGGTCCAACCCGGAACCAATTGCACAGTAAAAACATGAAAGCATCATAATTTCCGCTAGCCAAACCACCAGCCCCATTGTTGTCATAACGAATGCGGCGGCAGCTGTGCTGGAAAGGAAAAAAGAAGAGATATTCCTTTACATTTATTCAAAGATTTATCTTTGTTTGAGAATGGGCAAATTTAATAACTACCAGTTGGCCAAATGATTCGACAGAATTGTTTTGCCTAAAAAGGAAGTCGAATGAAGGGTTTGACGAACTGACCGCGAACTTCAGTTAGCAGAGAATTAAATCGACCTCGCATAGTCTGGTGTAAGAACAATTATCCTCCGTTTTGTTTGCGTTATTAGTATGTGTAAGCAATTGGTGATGAGGGAAAAAAAAAAAAAAAAAAAAAAGGCTCGAGAAAATATTAAAATTTTGACCAAAACTTGCGTGAAATTTTTTCCTCATTTCATGAGTATACCATTTTATTACCTTTAAATATCATGAGTGACAACTTACGGTCAAAATCGTGGGGTTTTACTGTTTTGTTGTATTGAGAAATCCAAGCATTGAAAAGTTTGAGGCATACATTTTGGCTTCATTTTGGCTTCATTTTTGAGTTCAAAATGTTCTGAATCTGTTGACAAAGAGCCCTTAAGAGTGGCATTCTTGCTGTTTACAAAATGTTTCAAAGATAAGTCAACTGTCAAATCTTCCTCTCATATTATTGGCCATAATTCGTCATGAATGAACTAAACCCGGCGCCCGTGTATATTGCACTGAATAGTCCACTTGAGACCATTTATTTATCAGTTAGCTTCGTGTTTATAAGTCGTTTTGAGGTATAAATTGTCGCTAAAAGTTGTTAAAGTAAACTGGCCTAGACAAAATTCAAGCGAAAATGCACGAAGTTGTCAAGTTCTGACAAACGCATCCGTAACACCTTTACTGTGAAAGTCAAAAAACCGTGAACACTTTGATTTGATTTGAGAGGTCCATTGCGTCTCACCAATCAGATGCGAGATGAAAACGCAAAGAAAGCAAACAAGGCAAACAAATTAACGTTGTCTCGATCAGTCACGAACTTTGCTTGATCGCTTTTCCTTCTGTCTGTTTCTTTTCATTATTAGTTTAACCTTGTGTACTCATGCAAGCAAAGAGGAAATTCGAACGACTTTAAGTCTGATTGGTGGCTTTGCAATGGACCTGTTAAAATCAAATCAAAGTGTTTACGGATTTTTTACTTTTACAGTAATCTTGACACCATCTTGGTACTGAGATATAGGAAACGTTGCTATAGCAATTTTGTGAAATTATGAATTAACGCTGAGATATATCACGTCATATACTGAGTGGTATGTAACAATCAACCGCTATAGAGCGTTTACATTCACGTGACTCTTGTCCATATTGGTTTAACCCTTTAATTGGCAAATTCCTCAAAATCTTGAGGCAATTTTTTTAATGCAGGTAATTACGGAGTACCCTTGAGAGGTCTGCTGCTCTAGAATACTGAGGACTCAAATTTTATTGTGACGTCACCAATTTGAACTGCTGTTGTTTTTCTCGCGAGCATGCCAACTTTTACTTGGTAAGTACTCGGTTTATAAGTGTGTTTTTGAGCCATTTTCCACTGCAGAAGCTCCCAGTCCGGCATCATTAAGCTGGAATGGAGAGTAGCGGCAAACCTCTGATCGAAACCAGGGGTGAGGGATAATTCATGCCGTTCTGTGATGGATTCTTGGACCTAGCAAGCAACTTTGGCGAGATTTGACTTGCAAAGATCACAATGTTTACAACATTTCGCTAGTAGGTCCGAGTGGCTCGACACTTATGAAAAATCTAGAAATTGTTGATGGAGTGATTTCCATTTCGTTGGGGCATCACAGTCTCCCAGAATGCAATTCGGGCGCTAAAGAGGAATGCAGAGGCTTTCAAAAGTGGTTCCAATCAAATGGCTGATGCTCGACCCACTGTAGGCGCGAGAGGTAAAATCGAAGGTAAATTCTCAGTCATGAGATTAAAGGTTTTTTGTCATTAGGAAATTTTGCTTTGAAAAGGAGATTTTGAATTCAAAGAGGTTAAAGCAAAGATGTGTGATTTTCGCTTTGCTCATTGGTGCATAATATGGGAATTTGTGGTTTTGCTTGAAAAGGAACAACGATATGGAAGGGTAACCGAAGGTCATCCTTTGTTAATTTGCCCTTCAGGCCTAAAACAGTTACTGGTTGACACTATAAACAGGTCATCATAACCAGCTTTCTGTATTTGAGAATGTGGCCAAGCTTGAAAGTGGTAGTCCTGAATATCGTACGAATTCGTACGATGGACACTTAAAGGGTTCATGAAACGAAAGAAGGTATTCGCGAGAAACACGTTTGAAGCTTTTTTGGGAATTGTATTGTAGTAATTTTTACCAACACGGGTTTGAGTTCAGTCAAAAGTTTAATTTTAAGTTTTAAAACATGTTTTGGAGTGGGTTTTTGTAAACTTTTGCTGGAAACTTTCGGATTGTGCTGCAGCTTTTAGGTTGTAAGTTTACAAATAAAGTTGTTTACAAGTTGACGTAGCATGTTTCTTGCGCTCTTGTTTTTATATCTCTATAATGCAAGTAGTCAAGTTTCCTGCCATTATTTCAAAATATTCGTGATCTGGTAGCAAGGAGGAACAAGTCGCTTGCTCACGAGATTCAAACAATTGTGCTTTTTATGTAAAATGGCAAGACTCAAATGTTTATTTTAATCAGGGACCAATTATGAAACATTGTTGGTTACCGTTTTCTTAATACAACGAATATGATATAGCATTTTGTAAAACAAGGTCAAATATCTGTCCAAACAAATTGATCCGAGGCACGTTAACAGTATTCAAGTTTAATAAACACTGTTTGCTACAAATTATACTCGGTTATATAAAACCATTGGTAACTATCTGAGTCATAACACAATGTTGAAAGTTCACAATATTATTAAGCAATAAACCATATAAACTTGTAGTATATTGCTTTTATATAATAATTCAGAAGACGAGCGAAATTTCCAAGAGTTTAATGGCACAATAAACATAGCTGATACACCAATCAAAGCGCGTGCATTGATTTGGTTATTATATAATCCTTTTTAAACATAACCATGCATAGTGTGGATTTTGTCTAACTGAGGATTAATCATGTGAAAACTGGTTAGAAACGCTGCGAGGAAAAGGAACATTTGATTTCCAACGACCGTAAGCTAAAAGCCGCTTGAAAAGCTATGAGTTTCACTCAACATTTCTACTGATCGTGCAGGCGGAGGAAAGATCTACTAACTAGAAGGAAAGGTCTTTCTATAAGGGGATCAGTCTTCAACTGCAATGCGACTAAAACAAAAAGCCAACACAATGGGGGCGTTTCCGGGCCCGTTAAGCTGTTTTGTTTTCTATTCCAGATGGGAGTTTCAAAAGTTTTGAAAATTGTAAAGTAAAGTTATCAGCTGAAGAAACAAAATGGACTTCATTAGAGGGCAGAACACACCCTACTTTTCTTGAGATTTTGATTTCAAAATATGGTATTGGGACTGTTAAGCTACCCGGACTTTCGAGAAAAGGGCCCCAAGGAACGTTATTATTAATTTTTTTTTTTCATTTTTCAATCATAATCATTTTCTTTTGTAAGGAAAAGGAAAACAAAGAACACCCGAAAATCCTTTATCGAATCACTAAGATCAAAGTGAGTTCAAGTCCATAAGAGCCAATATTCCACGTCATAAATGCATCAGCAATGCAGGTCGACTTTGCTTCGCTTTATTGTCACGTCCTTCAAATATTGAATCTAATAAATTTAAAACTTCGAATGATTCTATAAAGCATTTAGTGAATTCTAAGCTAAGTAATACTACAATTAAAACCAGTTCAAAAGCCGAATAAGTTGATTAATTAGCAAGTTTTGTAATTTAAGGGTAAACAACATTTCAATTAATAACCCTATGAAAGGTGTCTGTTGACTTTCTGTTTTTCTCTAACATAGTCAAACACATTCCCGGATGGAACGAATTCTCTAAAGACAAGTGGAAGCGACCAATACTCATGCAAAAGCACAAAAAAAGTCATTCTGATAGAAAGATACAGTGATGCTAATGTTTCAAGTGACTCCACATGTACTCCACATACATCCATTGAGATTCTAGATTCAGAAAGTAGCATCATAACGAGCCAGAGCCTCTTAGCAACCAAAACAAAAATAGCTAGGTATCCAGCTTAGATTGGAGACTTTTAGTCCTCTATCTCAGCTGGATACCCAGTAGCTCGCAACATTCCTATTCCATTAGTCAATGATCGTATTTCGTGTCTTGTGTGGTAAAGAAGTCATCTTTCGCGCAATCCTGTCATCATCCATGGGCGTTAAAGTTAATTAAATGTGCAGTATTTTTACAATCATGTCATCATCCTTAGGCGTTAAAGTTAATAAAGTGTGCAGTAATCGAAATAAGCATACAAATTGCTTAAAATAGAGATGACAGCAGGTAATATAATAAGTAGGTAAAATAAACTTTCCAGTGATTGTTGTAAAAACGGTTTAACCTGATATCCTCGCGCCCGCTCCCAGTATAGTAAAGCACAGACGGTAGCGCTCGTCAGATTTAGCGGGGTATACGTTTTTTTTATTTTGTAACAAGGCTTTCTTCTCGGATCGGAGACTAGCACCCAAACGGAGTTTCGGAGTGTTACTAAAACTAGTAACGCAGTACTGTTTAAACAAGTAACAGAACGAAAATTCACAGGATGAAAAATAACATAGAAAACGAGTAACGGGTCAAAAAGGATACAACGACAAAAATTCAATGGATAAAAAATTGGAAGAAGTAAAAGGAAAAAGTTCAAAGGATAAAAATATAGATAAACAGAATCAGGAACGTTTGCACTTACGTGAAAAGAGAAAAAGGAGGCAGAAGGCCAGTGCTGGGATTTACTCTAATAATTAAAGAGTTTCCCTGATATGGCTCATTCAATTATGTTGCCATTGGTTTGTTAGAAACAGAGAACTGGAATGTTGAAAGCGTCATAAATTTGGATAGTTCTTTCACAGAATATAAACAAATCTTTAACTTGATCTATTATCCGAATAACGATGGTAAACTTTATCTGTTAAAGTACACGTCAAAAAGAAAAGCTTCACTAAAGAGTGTAGGAGAACGACTATTAGCGCTAGAATGCCTTTACTCACGTGCTCGCGCGTGTTCCGTTTGCATCATTCTCTCGGCCACTTGAAAATAAAAAATATACCCAGCGATGGCCTTTTATATAAAGGCTTTAACAAGGCTATATGCACCTAAATTGTTGTCTCTTACTTAGCCAAAACTATACCGTAAACGCTAGACCGTCTCAAACCTGCGTGAACCAGAAAAGATTTGGAACATTTGCCTAGATTGTTAGCTGCGTTTAAAAAACTGTTCATGTTGTATATATCCCAGAAGCACTCAGGCATACAGTGATGCTATGGACCTCAACCTGGATGAACCAGAAAAGATATAGAACATTTGCCTAGATTTTTATCTGCATTAAAAGAAAAACTGTTCATGTTATATATCCCCGAAGCACTCAGGCATACAGTGATGCTATGGACCTCAACCTGGATGAACCAGAAAAGATATAGAACATTTTCGTGGATTTTTATCTACATTAAAAAAAAACTGTTCATGTTATATATCCCAGAAGCCCTCAGGGATACAGTGATGCTATGGACCTCAACCTAGATGAACCAGAAATGATATTGAACATTTGCCTAGATTTTTATCTACATTTAAAACAACTGTTCATGTTATATACCTCAGAAGCACTCAGACATACAGCGATGCCATGGACCTCAACCTGGATGAACCAGAAATGATATTGAACATTTTGCCTAGATTTTTATCTGCATTTAAAAAAAGTGTTCATGTTGTATATCCTAGAAGCAGTCAGGCATGCCATGGATCTCAACCTGTGTGATCCAGAAATAGCCCTAAACTGCTTGGTAATTTGAAAAAGATCAGTGTAAATTAAACATTTTTAGGAGCAATAAGAAATGAGGAGTGTACTTTCCAGAAGCTGTTTCTGAACGAAAATATTCTCTGCAACAACAAGTTTCAATGTTCAGGCTGCCACTATTTTAATCATCATCAAAAATGAAAGAAATAGTCGTCTGATATTATATTTTGTGCTTTGACAGACAACAGCTTTGCAAAAGATATAAGCACCCATATCCAGCTATAAAGACAAAATAAGGCGCCGCCCACTCCCGCGCCCCCTCCCAGCTCTATCTTCATTATCGTGGATTGATGACGAGTGCGCGCGTATTTCGCGGCTTCATATTTGCGCTTAGAATTTACATTGACATTGCTACATATACATAACTATGCTTCAACAGGAATATTACCGCTCAACAATTATTATTATTATTATTATTAAACCTAAGGGAATTCCAACTTAATCAAATCTTACAGAAAACTTTACATTAGAATTAAATCCAGGGAACATGTCATTGGCGATTCCTACAGTAAAAAACCAATGCAACCAAATCAAAAGTCACGTCAATCTTACCTATTCTGCTCGTTTTTCCGCTTTTGAAATTTGTCCGAAGGCGACTTACTTCGACTTAAAATGTACTTACAACTTACCAAAGTCGGTTGCTCGTCTATGAAGTAACCACCGGCCAAAATAAAATTTCAGCCTGAGAAGGTGTCAATCGCTGCAATTGCTGACCATCACATGCCGAAATACAGAGACGTAAAAAACTCCAAAAAAAATCGCGTCCATCGCTAAAGCATAACATTTGACGAAACTAGTGTTTCACCATTCAAGTAAAACCATAAAATGCCATGAGCATATCGCGTTAGCGTGCCGCATAAAATTGTGCCCCTGGAGAGTGTTTTACTCTTTCTCTACCGGTCGATTTGGTCGCATTTCTGGCAATTTTCGGAGGGTAGGAGGTCAAATCTACCTGGCTACTCCATATTACCACGGCGATTTTGCTGGGCCACAACACCGAAGGCTCTAATCTTTGTTGTCACGCTTGTCACGCTAGCTGTCGTTTATTTCTAAACGAACACTGCAGCTACAATTCGTTGCTTATTTAATTTATAAGTGTATTTTTCGAGCCATTTTGCACCTCAGAAGCCCCCTGCCTGGCATCATAAAGCTGGGTTGTTGGGTAAAGGCAATCCTTTGAAAAAGTACAGAGGTGAGAAGCAATTTCACACAAAGTGGGCCGTTCAAAGTATTCGAGCGAGTGATGGTAATCCACGGAGTGAAGTTATGTCTTAAGTCGTTTTGTGAGTGGATTCCGGGACCTGGCATGCAATCGGTGCAATGTTTTGCCAGCAGGACCGAGTGGCTCGACACGGTTCTAAGATATATGTGAAATGGAAATTGGCAGACTTCCATGCTGTTCTTAGGCAAGAAAATCCCAGAATTCCTAAGGGTCACAAACGTGAAAATTACAGACTGTAAGAGCAACTGAAATCAAATAGCGTTATCGGGGTCGGGCTAAAGGAGTGAGCAGGTAAATGTGGAACAGATTGCAAGAGGTGGAGTCAAAGTTCGCTGGCAATGTAAACTTTTAACTTCAATAGGAATTTTATCTTGAAAACTTCAAGACAAAGTTGCGTTAATTTTGGTGTTGTTCGAGGGCGATATTGGTTTTCAAAGACAATAAACAGTCATATTAAGTAAAACTTAAGAGTTTTTGTCAGTTTAAAGTCTAAACAAATGATCCTTTGGCAAAAAAAAGTTGTTTATTTCAAAGAAAAAGCATCGGTCTATTGTCGAGTCGTATACGACCCCTCTCGGCGGAAAAGGGTTAAACAATACTACGTGTGCTCTCCTGCAGTGAAACCGTAATTCGAGTACGTTGAGGGCTCCAGTGCAAGCCTATGATGTCACTCCTTAGCAACCGACATGAAAGACTCTTTAATGTGAAGAAACCACCGGCCAAAACAGAATTTCAGTCTGAGAAGGTGTCAATCGCTGCAATCGCTGACCATCACATGCCGAAATACACAGACGTAAAAAAAAAACTCAAAAAATAATAGCGTCCATCGCTAAAGCATAACATTTGACGAAACTAGCGTTTTATCATTCAAGTAAAACCATAAAATACCATGAACATATCGCGTCAGCGTTCCGCATGGCGGTAAATAAAATTGTGCCCCTGAAGCGTGTATAAACAATACTACGTGTGCTCTCCTGCAGTGAAACCGCAAGTCGAGTACGTTGAGGGCTTTAATGCAAACCTATGTCACTCCTTAGCAACCAGACATGAAAGATTCTTTAAGTTCCGATTATCTCTGACTCGTGATGCTATGCAAGCTGATTGTCGTGTTTGGATAACTTAATGGCTGCAGCTTCAACTATGACCTGATTTCCATTGTTAAGTTTCAGTATACGTTTAAGATTACTTTAATGATACTTGGAAATGCTTTATATAGTCTCACCTCTTTGTTCTTAGACGACAGTAACACGGAATCTAAATAATCTAATTACCATCTTGCATGACAATCTTGAAAATAGTTTGTCTACCTGTTATAATAATAATCTCTTTATTAAGGTCTAAAATCAATCATTCTAGCCGAGCACAGATGCTCTGCTCTACTAATTGGGGAGACTAAATCAAATCAAATCTAAATAAAGTAGAATCAATGCAAATCAAATAAAATGCGGGATTTGTAATCAGGTGCTGTAATATCACGAAGCATTCGTTGAACACTGGTCTCCGAGTTAGAGTCAAAAATTCTGCAAAATCGAAATACTTACAAGCAAAGCTCACTTGTTTCTGTCACGTGATAGTCTTTTCAGTGGAGAAGTCAGCCGAACAAAGAAAATCTCTTCATTTCAACTTTGGTTATTTTTCAGGTGTTACAATGCGACTACAAAAGGTAACAAAAAAAACGAAACATCCAGCAATGTCCAAAAAGTTGGTCGCAGGAACTTCATTCTCTCTTTTTCAACTACAATCGCTCTTCTCCTAGAACATATAATAATTGCCGTGTAGCTCAAATTTGATACATAAATTAATGCGGAAAGTAAGTCAAGCAAAGTATCGAATTATGAAATAACCATACTTTTCATAGATTTCACGTCATACATTTCATAGATTTCATTTCATAGTTTGTGTCCAGATGTTCCAATGCATGGCATATGTTAAAATTTCACCGACCTTCTTTCTCGTTCAAATGTTGGTGATGCGTGAAATAATACATTATTATCATTACTATTATTACAGAGTCAAAACAAATGTCGATCCCAACACTTTCAAGGCAATAACATGCGAAAATTGTCTTTGAAGTTCAAAAGCATTGCTTGTTTCCTTTGGACTCCACAAAGACGACTCATTTAAACGTGAAAATTTGGTTTATCAACGGAGTTCATGATGTAAATTGACCACCATACGGGGATTCAAAAAGCTGACGTTTCGAGCGTTAGCCCTTCGTCAAAGCGAATCGAGGAATTGTGGGTTGTGTATGGTTTATATACAGAATATGGAGCTACGCTATTGGTGGTAACGTGAAAAACAGGAATAAATTAACTGAATGAAAAGCGTTCATTGATACCGTGGGGATTAAGAGTGCCGATTTCGATTTGAAAGATAAATTTTTGCTCGAGATTTTTACGGCTTTTCGTGGTACCTTGATGCAGGGAAAGGCCGGAGATCGACATGCGTTGATTGGAATGGCTAGCGAGATTAAAATGCCAAGCGACAGGTTTGGATGCATCTTTGTTATTGGCTCTTCACATAATTTGAACAATAAGAATACCGAACAACCAGTTGTAGTAAATAATACACCCATAACTCGAACTGATACACATAAATGCTTAGGGGTTCAGATAGATGAAAGACTTAGTTGGGATAGTCATATCGACATGATTTGTAAGAAGGCCGCGGGCATTGGAGCGATGAGACGTATCAAGCCCTTTGTTCCTGCAAACACGCTTGAAAAGGTTTATAAGAGCCTAGTACAGCCTTATTTTGAATATTGTTCCCCTCTTTGGGACAACTGCGGCAAATTACTAAAAGATAAGTTACAAAGATTTCAATCTCGCGCTGCTGGAGTTCTTACTGGTGCCAGTTATGATATTCGTTCGCTGGAATAATCGAGACCCTCTCTTGGGACACACATGATGTGAGGCGGCTCCGGGCCAAATCAACATTGATGTTTAAAATACTAAATGACGACACTGCGCCCGACCTCAGGAACTCTTTTGGTAGAAGGAATGATGATCAGACTAATTACCATCTTAGAAATAGTGCTACAGGCCTGACACTTCCTAAAGCGAAGAGAGAATTTCTAAAAAGAAGTTTCAAATACAGCGGCGCGATGTTTTGGAACCAACTCCCAAATGAAGCAAAATTAGCGGAATCGATATATTCATTTAATAAATATATCAAAACGTAATTGGGTCATGTCATGCTATATAATCTTCTGTTAGTTATGTCCTAGCTATCCTAATACTTATTAATATTTAGTTTATAACGGTTAGTTCTCGTTCTTAGCTGAATTTTCGTAGTTTTATATTTATCATATTATTAACTCGTAGTATTAGCTTTAGTTTCATTTTTATGTCCGTATAAACACGCCCTCCATGGAAACCAGCTAAGTGTTGTTGGGGCTAGCGTGTTTCTTGATTTAAATAAAATATACCTACCTACCCTATCTACCTTCCGTTGTCATCTTTCTCAACACTCGCGTAGATGTTTTGGGAATTGGTCACCTAGTCGCCTTCCTGTTTCGCCGATGTATAACTTATACGTAAGCTCGTATGGAGAGTGTGAATTTTGTTCAACGGATGATGGGGTTTAGTTTGACAGGTGCATTACGCAAAACGTGTCCCACACGCTTTGAGTATTTCAGCAAAAACTAAGAGGGGCAACGTAACAATTTGCACAAAAACGAAACATCTGAAAATATTAAAATAGCTTGTCTCAGAAAGGTTAACATATTTTCAAAAAGGAATCGCTGTTCTGCTAACGTCTGAATATTTGTTTGAACTCACCTCTAGAAAGATGTCCAAGCAATATACTCAAGAAAATGAACTGACTGTTATCGTTGAACTCAAATTTAGTATAATCACGAAAACGGAAACACGTCAGGGAATGATTGCAATGTGGGAGGGAATGATTTATAATCAAGTCATCAATGAGCCTCTTGGCGTTCATTTGACAGTAATGGAGAAAATAAGTGAAGCAGATTTCCTAAGTATGAAATTATCCACTACGAAATACACAGACGTAGAAAACTCCAAAAAAAATCGCGTCCATCGCTAAATCATAACATTTGACGAAACTAGTGTTTCATCATTCAAGTAAAACCATAAAATGCCATGAGCATATCGCGTTAGCGTGCCGCATAAAATTGTGCCCCTGGAGAGTGTTTTACTCTTTCTCTACCGGTCGATTTGGTCGCATTTCTGGCAATTTTCGGAGGGTAGGAGGTCAAATCTACCTGGCTACTCCATATTACCACGGCGATTTTGCTGGGCCACAACACCGAAGGCTCTAATCTTTGTTGTCACGCTTGTCACGCTAGCTGTCGTTTATTTCTAAACGAACACTGCAGCTACAATTCGTTGCTTATTTAATTTATAAGTGTATTTTTCGAGCCATTTTGCACCTCAGAAGCCCCCTGCCTGGCATCATAAAGCTGGGTTGTTGGGTAAAGGCAATCCTTTGAAAAAGTACAGAGGTGAGAAGCAATTTCACACAAAGTGGGCCGTTCAAAGTATTCGAGCGAGTGATGGTAATCCACGGAGTGAAGTTATGTCTTAAGTCGTTTTGTGAGTGGATTCCGGGACCTGGCATGCAATCGGTGCAATGTTTTGCCAGCAGGACCGAGTGGCTCGACACGGTTCTAAGATATATGTGAAATGGAAATTGGCAGACTTCCATGCTGTTCTTAGGCAAGAAAATCCCAGAATTCCTAAGGGTCACAAACGTGAAAATTACAGACTGTAAGAGCAACTGAAATCAAATAGCGTTATCGGGGTCGGGCTAAAGGAGTGAGCAGGTAAATGTGGAACAGATTGCAAGAGGTGGAGTCAAAGTTCGCTGGCAATGTAAACTTTTAACTTCAATAGGAATTTTATCTTGAAAACTTCAAGACAAAGTTGCGTTAATTTTGGTGTTGTTCGAGGGCGATATTGGTTTTGAAAGACAATAAACAGTCATATTAAGTAAAACTTAAGAGTTTTTGTCAGTTTAAAGTCTAAACAAATGATCCTTTGGCAAAAAAAAGTTGTTTATTTCAAAGAAAAAGCATCGGTCTATTGTCGAGTCGTATACGACCCCTCTCGGCGGAAAAGGGTTAAACAATACTACGTGTGCTCTCCTGCAGTGAAACCGTAATTCGAGTACGTTGAGGGCTCCAGTGCAAGCCTATGATGTCACTCCTTAGCAACCGACATGAAAGACTCTTTAATGTGAAGAAACCACCGGCCAAAACAGAATTTCAGTCTGAGAAGGTGTCAATCGCTGCAATCGCTGACCATCACATGCCGAAATACACAGACGTAAAAAAAAAACTCAAAAAATAATAGCGTCCATCGCTAAAGCATAACATTTGACGAAACTAGCGTTTTATCATTCAAGTAAAACCATAAAATACCATGAACATATCGCGTCAGCGTTCCGCATGGCGGTAAATAAAATTGTGCCCCTGAAGCGTGTATAAACAATACTACGTGTGCTCTCCTGCAGTGAAACCGCAAGTCGAGTACGTTGAGGGCTTTAATGCAAACCTATGTCACTCCTTAGCAACCAGACATGAAAGATTCTTTAAGTTCCGATTATCTCTGACTCGTGATGCTATGCAAGCTGATTGTCGTGTTTGGATAACTTAATGGCTGCAGCTTCAACTATGACCTGATTTCCATTGTTAAGTTTCAGTATACGTTTAAGATTACTTTAATGATACTTGGAAATGCTTTATATAGTCTCACCTCTTTGTTCTTAGACGACAGTAACACGGAATCTAAATAATCTAATTACCATCTTGCATGACAATCTTGAAAATAGTTTGTCTACCTGTTATAATAATAATCTCTTTATTAAGGTCTAAAATCAATCATTCTAGCCGAGCACAGATGCTCTGCTCTACTAATTGGGGAGACTAAATCAAATCAAATCTAAATAAAGTAGAATCAATGCAAATCAAATAAAATGCGGGATTTGAAATCAGGTGCTGTAATATCACGAAGCATTCGTTGAACACTGGTCTCCGAGTTAGAGTCAAAAATTCTGCAAAATCGAAATACTTACAAGCAAAGCTCACTTGTTTCTGTCACGTGATAGTCTTTTCAGTGGAGAAGTCAGCCGAACAAAGAAAATCTCTTCATTTCAACTTTGGTTATTTTTCAGGTGTTACAATGCGACTACAAAAGGTAACAAAAAAAACGAAACATCCAGCAATGTCCAAAAAGTTGGTCGCAGGAACTTCATTCTCTCTTTTTCAACTACAATCGCTCTTCTCCTAGAACATATAATAATTGCCGTGTAGCTCAAATTTGATACATAAATTAATGCGGAAAGTAAGTCAAGCAAAGTATCGAATTATGAAATAACCATACTTTTCATAGATTTCACGTCATACATTTCATAGATTTCATTTCATAGTTTGTGTCCAGATGTTCCAATGCATGGCATATGTTAAAATTTCACCGACCTTCTTTCTCGTTCAAATGTTGGTGATGCGTGAAATAATACATTATTATCATTACTATTATTATAGAGTCAAAACAAATGTCGATCCCAACACTTTCAAGGCAATAACATGCGAAAATTGTCTTTGAAGTTCAAAAGCATTGCTTGTTTCCTTTGGACTCCACAAAGACGACTCATTTAAACGTGAAAATTTGGTTTATCAACGGAGTTCATGATGTAAATTGACCACCATACGGGGATTCAAAAAGCTGACGTTTCGAGCGTTAGCCCTTCGTCAAAGCGAATCGAGGAATTGTGGGTTGTGTATGGTTTATATACAGAATATGGAGCTACGCTATTGGTGGTAACGTGAAAAACAGGAATAAATTAACTGAATGAAAAGCGTTCATTGATACCGTGGGGATTAAGAGTGCCGATTTCGATTTGAAAGATAAATTTTTGCTCGAGATTTTTACGGCTTTTCGTGGTACCTTGATGCAGGGAAAGGCCGGAGATCGACATGCGTTGATTGGAATGGCTAGCGAGATTAAAATGCCAAGCGATAGGTTTGGATGCATCTTTGTTATTGGCTCTTCACATAATTTGAACAATAAGAATACCGAACAACCAGTTGTAGTAAATAATACACCCATAACTCGAACTGATACACATAAATGCTTAGGGGTTCAGATAGATGAAAGACTTAGTTGGGATAGTCATATCGACATGATTTGTAAGAAGGCCGCGGGCATTGGAGCGATGAGACGTATCAAGCCCTTTGTTCCTGCAAACACGCTTGAAAAGGTTTATAAGAGCCTAGTACAGCCTTATTTTGAATATTGTTCCCCTCTTTGGGACAACTGCGGCAAATTACTAAAAGATAAGTTACAAAGATTTCAATCTCGCGCTGCTGGAGTTCTTACTGGTGCCAGTTATGATATTCGTTCCGCTGAAATAATCGAGACCCTCTCTTGGGACACACATGATGTGAGGCGGCTCCGGGCCAAATCAACATTGATGTTTAAAATACTAAATGACGACACTGCGCCCGACCTCAGGAACTCTTTTGGTAGAAGGAATGATGATCAGACTAATTACCATCTTAGAAATAGTGCTACAGGCCTGACACTTCCTAAAGCGAAGAGAGAATTTCTAAAAAGAAGTTTCAAATACAGCGGCGCGATGTTTTGGAACCAACTCCCAAATGAAGCAAAATTAGCGGAATCGATATATTCATTTAATAAATATATCAAAACGTAATTGGGTCATGTCATGCTATATAATCTTCTGTTAGTTATGTCCTAGCTATCCTAATACTTATTAATATTTAGTTTATAACGGTTAGTTCTCGTTCTTAGCTGAATTTTCGTAGTTTTATATTTATCATATTATTAACTCGTAGTATTAGCTTTAGTTTCATTTTTATGTCCGTATAAACACGCCCTCCATGGAAACCAGCTAAGTGTTGTTGGGGCTAGCGTGTTTCTTGATTTAAATAAAATATACCTACCTACCCTATCTACCTTCCGTTGTCATCTTTCTCAACACTCGCGTAGATGTTTTGGGAATTGGTCACCTAGTCGCCTTCCTGTTTCGCCGATGTATAACTTATACGTAAGCTCGTATGGAGAGTGTGAATTTTGTTCAACGGATGATGGGGTTTAGTTTGACAGGTGCATTACGCAAAACGTGTCCCACACGCTTTGAGTATTTCAGCAAAAACTAAGAGGGGCAACGTAACAATTTGCACAAAAACGAAACATCTGAAAATATTAAAATAGCTTGTCTCAGAAAGGTTAACATATTTTCAAAAAGGAATCGCTGTTCTGCTAACGTCTGAATATTTGTTTGAACTCACCTCTAGAAAGATGTCCAAGCAATATACTCAAGAAAATGAACTGACTGTTATCGTTGAACTCAAATTTAGTATAATCACGAAAACGGAAACACGTCAGGGAATGATTGCAATGTGGGAGGGAATGATTTATAATCAAGTCATCAATGAGCCTCTTGGCGTTCATTTGACAGTAATGGAGAAAATAAGTGAAGCAGATTTCCTAAGTATGAAATTATCCACTACGAAATGTTTCGTGTTGCTCTTATCCAGGAGTATACGAACTGAATATCGAAAACATTTTTTCACTAGTGTTAGAGTCAAAACAAATTTCGATTGCAACACTTTCAAGCAAATATATTAAAACGAAAATTGCCGTTGCAGTTCAAAAGAATTGCTTGATTCCTTTGGACTCAACAATGTTATGACTCATTAAGAAAAGATTTCCAGCGTATCCAAGCAACGATTTGTATGTCGGCAAAACACGGATTCCAATGTAAAAACCCAACTGAGGGCCTGTTCACATGGAGCCGATGGGGGTACCCCAGGAAGGTGAGGTACCCCGCCTCGGTGGGGTTACCAATCTCTCCATACAATCTCTCTTTATTTCTCGATCGCGTTCACTTGTGAAGTGTGGTACCTCACCGAGGCGGGCTGCCCGGTCAGCCAGGGCGGGTAGCCGGCTTAGCTGGGGTGAGTTTTCTCCCTCTCAATGCTGGAAGTGAACTGGGGTGATGTTCATCCGGGCAATTGTCTCTGAATTCTTTTTTAATATACGTACTTAGCGACCACGCGATAGCATTTTAAACCTCACCCCAGTGCCCCGGGGTTGCATGCGAAGGCCATCTTTTTTTGACAACGGGTAGGTGGGTAACTCACCTTCCCGGGGTCCCCACCGCCACGTGAACAGGCCCCAGAACAGAAGAAAATTTCCATCCTGTGCGTTATTTTAGGACCACACTACTTTGCATGATTGCACCAGAGAGTTCAATTAGCTCAAATGTTTTATTTGATCTTCTTATAAAACCCCAGTCAGTATAAGTAATCACAGATTAGGAAGTGCGTTCGACTTGGTTAATAATAGCAGTTGTTTGCAAGAGATTAGGGGGTAGCGAAGGAGATAGTAACGACTTTAAGGTATCCATGAAAGAAATGGAGTTTGTTGTTGGTGTTAAGGATAGAAATCGACGATGAACATGAATAGAGCGTGTTCAGTCACGCAAGTAAAAAACTAAAATTATCAACCATTCAATAGATAAAGTCAAGAAATTGTGATATTATAGAAGCGTAGTAAATAAACAAAATGCCCAAGTCTCAGGACCGTGCGATATCCTGTACTCGAGTTATTTGGCAAAATGTACCACTCAAAATTATTGTTTTTTGTATGGAAGCTCCATCTTGGCGTGCGGCCGGAAACTAGTTAAAACATATGTTTCTTACTTTAGCTATCTCAAAGACATCTGCAACTGGTGTAGTGATTAGCGCACGCATGGTTTTAAACAAGTCCAAATGTGGGGTCCTGTCAATCACGAGGAACAATAACATTGTAAGCTCCACCAACCAGCTTCAGGACGTTGACGTCAAGGTCACCAAGTCTCAGAAAGACCTTGGGGTACTTGTCATCACTACTCAGAAATGGAACCAGCACCTGCAATTGGTTACTGCCAAGGCAAACAAAATGCTCGGTTTCAAAAGACGTAGCACCTTCGACATCCGAGACCGATCGGTTCGTCGGCCTCTCTACTCGGCCTTAGTGCGAAGTCCTCTAGCTTACTGTTCTCAAGTCTGGAGCCCTCAGTCAGTTACTCTATTGTACAGCTTGGGAAGAATACAGCGCCGGGTCTCCAAACTGATTTGTCTCTACTCTTCAGGACAGAGATTACCTACAAGACCAGGCTCCATAGATAAGGTCTTGTGCCCCTGTGATACTGGCACGAATACCTGGACCTTGTATATCTCTTCAAGTCCATTGCAAGTGATCCATACATCTCTGTAAATATTCCTATGAGAACCACGTGTCGCACAGAATCGTCAAAAAGGCTTAATTTTAAATATACCGAGATCTAAAACTGTCACTTTTCAGAATAGTTATTATTGTAGAGCACCGCGTGTATGGAATATTCTACCACCGCATCTCAGAGACTGCAGCATCTCCAGAAGTTAATTCAAGAAGAAACTTTATTCCTATTATATCAACTTGACCAGTCTCTATTTTGATATCTATCGGCCTCAAACGTTTAAATCTGTATGTGTCAAGTGCCACGACTGTCGGCCTACTCCATCGCTTGCTGTTTCAACTTGCTGTTATTAGCCTTATTTTCTTTGTTTATATATTGTTGTATTTTTATTAGTTAAATTAACGGGGATCTTTTGTTGGAGCTGTCGCTCTGTAAGATTACCCGGCCAAATGGCGAAGCCTATAAATAAATAAATAAATAAATAAATAAAATAAATAAATAAATAAATAAATAAATAAATAAATAAATAAATAAATAAATAAGTAAAAACATTCACATAGACGCTTCTCTTACCATTTGGCTTTCCAAACCTCAACAACACACGGTGAATCGATATTTTCATTTAAGTGACATGCTTGTGAGGAACCATCTTTATGTCACGCACTGCGCCGAAAAACTCTAAAATTCAAAACTGCTCTATTTTCAAAACGAAGGAAGCTACAGAGCTGAGAACATGCAAACAGATACATTTCTAAAATGTCTTTTACGTGATGAAGATAAAAAAGGTCTGTTTACTTTTGAAATTTAGTTTTTTTATGTCGTCACGTGAAAACCCTCTGCAGAATGAGATTCGTAGCCACAGAGAAAGAAGTGTGAGGAAACGCACGTTTGACGAAATGACTGTGCTACTAACGTCGGCAACAAATCCAAACAATAGCTCCAAAACCCAAAACATTCAAAAACGAAGATTTACTTCAAAAATCGAAGATTTTCAAGCCAAAAGGCGAACAAGTCTGAAGGTAGCGATAGAAAGGTTCAAGCCTCGAGCGAATGTTAATGCTACAAAAGAAAAACGTGAGCATTTTCGTCATAAATCCATTACTATGATGCCTTTTAACAACAAAGTATCTTATTTGAAAAAAGTACTCATTTCACTAGCCTCGAAAAATGTCTAGAACACCAAGCACCAAACTTTTCGACAACCCAATTCACCATTCAACAACCCAATTTACCAAAACGAGTCATTCCTAAACGAAGCCTGAGACTGCGCATTTTACAAAAAGCCCCTGCAAAAAAGAAATGTGGGGGCGCAATTTTAGGAGCCATAGGAATTTTAAGAATTCAAAGAATCTCAAATCGTCGTGGCTTTTACGCACAGGGAAAGTTACGCACAGGGATGCCACATATCACCCAAGGCAAAATTAGAGGTTGCGTGCAATAAACATAAACATTTGGTAAATAAACTTTGTTAGATACTGATTAGTAGGAGTTTATAAGCTTGAATCCACTTATTTATTGTAAATACCAGATTAAACAAATCAGCCACCACATTCAATTTCACTACATGGAGAGTGTGAATTTTGTTTGACTGATGATTAATTCTTAAGCATGTGAAAAGTAGTTAAAAGGGGACACAATGATCATTCGTGATCCGGTGATCGTTAACTAAAGGTGGGGAAAACTTTCAAAAGCTTCTTCAATTCTCACAGAAAGCCATGTCGTTGGTAACGATATTTTTCCAAGAATTTGCTGTGTTACAAATAGGTAGCCTAACGGTTCTCCCGACCAACTAGCACTTACTGAAATAGGTCCCACACACCTCAGGTATTTCAGCAAAAAGTAAAGGGTAAAAGATTGCACTAAAACGAAACTCCCACCAATGTGCAAATAGCTTGTCACAGAAAGGTTAACATTTTTCAAAAAGTAATTTATCACTGTTCTGCTTAGGTCTGAATATTTCATTGAACTCAGCTGTTAAAAGATGTCAACGCAATACAACCAAGAAAATGAACTTATTGTTAACATTGAACTCAAATTTAATAGAATCACAAAAACAGAGAAAAAAAGGAGGCTATTTGGAAATGATTTGTAATCCCGTCGCCAATTCACGAGTCTCTTTGTGTTTGTTAAAAAGCGGGAGCCCTTGATACCGAAGTTGAAAGTTGCCAAAGAGGCTGGAAAGGTCGCTTACTTTGTTCAGGATCGCTTGGTCATTCGAGATAAACCGACGACTTGAGTCAGATGAGTAATACATTAGCTTCATTACCTTTTAGTCACTTAGATGATGAAAACTTTCGACCCTCTATTGTCTACTTCGTACAGAAATTTTATCCTGTGCAAAGAGCGCGATCCGGATTCTAAATTTTACTCTCAATCCCAAGATTGTGAATATTATTCCGAAGGTAGCCTTAATAATCGTTTCGCTGATCTGAATATTAATACTAAGAATAGAGGTAGCCTACCACTTCTTCACCTAAACATTTATAGTATTTCCCATAAGTTGGATAAATTTTCTAATTTTTTAGGAAGTGTTGGGCTTAGATTTTCTGTTATCGGTATTTCTGAAACATGGCTAGATGATTCCAGTCATTCGTCTGATATCCCTAGTTTCAATTTTATTCATAATCATAGGGCTGGTAGGACTGGTGGAGGTGTCGGCCTTTATCTCACTGATTATTTAGAGTTTAAACACCGTGCTGACTTGGTATTTTCCGAAGATTGTGCTGAGTCTTTGTTTGTTGAAATCAATAGAACAAAGGGAAAAAACATAGTGATCGGAGTTATTTATAGACCACCCGACCCGAAGTTGAGAGATTTCATTTTTGACCTAGAACAATTAGTTAGCACTATTTCTAAAGAGAATAAAACCGTGTTTATGATGGGCGACTGGAATCTAAATTTAATGAACCATTCTTGTCATCAAGCCACTGGTGAATTTTTAGACTTAATGTTTTCCAGAATGTTTCTTCCTTTGATTACCCGCCCTACTAGAATAACTTCACACAAGGCCTCGCTTATTGACAACATTTTCACCAATGAACCGCTTAATCAATCTATTAGCGGTCTTTTTTTAAATGACATTTCTGATCATCTTCCCATTTTCGCTGTTATATCAGGGTATGAACAGGCTTTTGATAGAAATAAGTATTTTACCTTTCGCTCCAAAAATCAGCAAAATTTAACTAAGTTCAAGTCAGAGATTAAAAATGTCAACTGGGCGGAGTTGCCAGGTTATAGTGATCCCTCCCAGGCGTATGGAAGTTTTCTCAAGAAGTATACAGCTATTTACAATCGCTGCTTTCCACTGAAAAAAGTCAAAGCTAAAGGTTATACTCTTTATAAACCCTGGCTTACCAAAGCACTTTTGAAATCAATTTAAAAAAAGAATATTATATAAACGTTTTCTTAACAACCCTACCGCTCAAACAGAGTTTCTTTACAAGTGCTACAAAAATAAGCTCAATCATTCATTAAGAGTTGCTAAACGTTTTTATTACGGGAATAAGATTGAAGAAGCAAAATCCAATGTTAAAAGCACTTGGAGGTTGCTCAATGAGGTTTTGAATAAGAAATCTTCGAAACAGAACTTATCTTATAACCAGGAGCTTTCTGATCCAGGACAAATTGCTGAACAGTTTTGTAAATATTTCACCAATATTGGTCCCAGTCTAGCCAATAATATTCCCTTATCTCAAAAGTCTTATCGTTCCTTTCTTTCTGGAAATTTTGTGAATTCTTTATTCTTTGAAGAGACTTCCGAACAAGAAGTTATCAATTTATACAGTTCGTTGCGTGCTGGGGCAGCTACGGGTTTTGATAATGTTCCCATGAGTCTAATCAAAGAAACTATTATTTCAATTAGTAGCCCTTTGACCCATATTTGCGTTCGACGTTAGGAGAACGCTTCGTAATCTTTGGGGATCCTGTGGTCGATGGGATACCTGTGCATGCCAGGCGTGAAGATTCGAGATTTTTGGTTACTTGGACGGGCGATGTTCAAAAGCTGCGCCATTTTGAATAATTATTAAGCGCGCGCACGAATTTTAAGCCCAATAGCCGGCCAAAGAAATTGCGGGCTCACCTGGTGGACATAACTAAGTAGATAAACATCTTTGGTTACATATTTGGGTTTCACTATTAAAGTTGCTATTGTTCATGTTGCTCTTTAAATACTTCGTCTTTCTCATTTAATCTCTCAACTAATTTCCTCCTCTGTTTTTGTATGATTTTAGCTAAATTCATTGAACTTCGAACGCACTTATTAATCTTTGATTACTACTAGTTTTAATCTATCCATCACCTCTGGAATTGTCCCAGTAGAGCTAAAGATCGCTCGTGTTGTGCCTTTGTTTAAAGCTGGTGATAAATCAATATTTTCCAATTACAGACCTATTTCTGTTCTACCTTCATTCTCTAAAATATTGGAAAAACTTGTTTATAATCGTCTTCTTGATTACGTAAGTAAATACAAGATACTTTCCGACAATCAATTTGGTTTTCGTAAACATCATTCAACTGAATATGCATTAGCTCTATTATATGATAAAATTTCTTCTGCTATCGATAATAATGAGGTTACAGTAGGAATATTTATTGATCTGTCTAAAGCTTTCGACACTGTTAATCACCAAATACTTTTAGGTAAGTTGCAACACTATGGTATTCGTGGCATTGCATTTAACTGGTTTTCTGATTATCTAAAAAACAGACAACAATTTGTCCAATTTAATAGCTGTCATTCTTCACATCATTTTATTAAGTGTGGTGTCCCTCAAGGCTCCATTCTTGGTCCTCTTCTTTTCCTGATTTACATTAATGATATGTGTGATGTGTCAAAAGTTTTAGACTTCATTCTATTCGCTGACGATACTAATATCTTCTTTTCACACAAAAATGTAAATATAATTGAAAAAATTTTGAATGAAGAACTATCTAACCTAACAGACTGGTGTCAAGCCAAAAAGCTTTCCATAAAAGAAAAAAAAAAGGCAAACACTTCACATCAATCTAGAGATTAGTCGATGTGCCATTCGACGAGTAAAAGAAACCGTGTTTTTAGGTGTTATTCTTGACGAAAATTTAACGTGGAAACCACACATTGCTAATGTGGCTAGAAAAATATCAAAATCTATTGGCATAATTTATAAAGCAAGTTTTTGCCTTCCCACCTCCTCTTTGTGCACCTTATATTTTAGCTTAGTTTATCCTTACCTTGTTTACTGCATATCAGTATGGGGATCGACCTATCCTTCTAATCTAAATCGCATTTTTTTACTTCAGAAAAAAGGTTTTAAGAGCGAATGCACAGAAGAATCGAGCAAACCGTGGCCACAGCTCAAAAACTAACCTGCCCTCATTTTCAGTTTATAATAAGGTTTTAATGACTTTATAGCACTGTTGGTGTTAAAATTTCAAAATGCGACCGAGTTTGGAAATTATTTGAGATTTTCGATTTCAACGGTCTGCGGGCCTAAATTTAGCCGCCGAACACGGGAAAACAGTCCAGTGACGGAATTGAGCTGACTTTCATAAACGAGCGAATATATCGGCAATTTTTCATTTAAAATTCACAAAACAGATATATAACAATTTAAAAACGGCTCATTTTTTAAATTTTAAGAAGAAACTATCAGCGAACGAGCAAAATTCTGATACATAATTTGCATAATGGTTATAAATACAACAATTTACTGCAAAAACCAAAATCGAATTTTCGATATGGGGGAATTCTCCAAATCACCCCAAATCCCGGTTACTACCCAAAGAGATATGGTACTTGAACATTATCTGGAAATTAGTCTGGTATTTTTGCGAACGCTCCAAAAATAGATCGATTATTTCGGGGTTATTTTGCGCCCGCTAACTGCTAATTGACTCTCGGGTCAATTGGCACGTGCAAGTCATTCCAGTTTTAAGCGTCGATTTAAGCTTTTTTGAAGGCAAAAACTGACAAGATTCTTGAAATATGTACCTGTTTTAATGAAATTCTACTTACTTTCTAAAGGAAAGGCCGTTCAATGGGTAATTTCTGTTCTTGAGATCTTGTAGATTGGAGAATGGCGACTGCGAACGGCCTTGAGTCTACTGTAGGTCTGTTTTCCAGTGACTGCGAAATCAGAATGACATCAAGAAATAATTCTCGCTCCAGTTTTCGTAAATAAATCAGCTTTGGAGTGCCTTACCTGAGATAAAGTAGGCCAAGCAGGAAAACAGTGTAGCGCAATTTGGATCCTTTGTAGCGAGCAGTGTATTTGCTGAACGGCGACGGTAAGTAAACAAATTCGGGAAAGTACGGTACCGTTGATTGCGTGACCAGTCAATTTACGATTGTCTTCAGCAAAAAATAGGATTCGTAAAAAGTTAAATGATATATATTTTAACAGTTTGGTATTATGAATTTGAACCAGCTGTGTCCTAAACTTTGTACAAAGCATATCTGCACAAGAGTGTAAGAATTTTCCACCTCTAAGTAACTCCTTTTCCAATCAGGCCCCATGTCCACTTCCTTCCCACTATATTTTGCACGAGGCTCTAATGCCTCTGTACTTTTATAAGCACATAAAACCGATTGTATAAGGCCCTGGTCAAGCACTTGATTAATCAGAAACACTTCGCGAACATGCGCTAGCTGTCTAACATTTTTAGCTTTACTCTAACTCCACCCCTCCGCCCTCATCCACCTACCACCTAATTTTTCGAGCCACATGAATTTTTTTTCCCGAACATTTCCCTTGTATGAGTTTTATTAGGCCAGTGCATAAATATTTTTAGGGTTACTTGGCTTGCATGAATTTGTCCATTTAATTTTCCACTGCACGAATATTATTTTTGTACTCCGCCCCCCCCCCCCCCTCCCCCCTCCATAAGTTTCCTAATGGTCTGTCCCTGACACATAAGTGCTAAGAAAGGGACGGTCTGGTTAGCAACCTCTGAAAAATCTGGGTAGGGTGGAACCAAAACCATTGTGTCGCGACGTGGCGTTCGAAATCTGGGGATTTTGTTATTCCGTCACTCAAATCATTTGAGCAATAAAAACACGCCTTCGCCCTAAGTCGTTAATTAACGGAACCAACAAAAGAGCAGAAAGTTAGGTAGCGAATACCTGTTTAGGCTGTAGCTCGCGTGGGCACATGCTTCTCATAAAATGTATCCGTTGCGCGACTCATTCTCATACTCAAGGCTCCGTCGCTTCTAACTTCCTGGGGGAAGCCCTGGTAGCAGCCTAATTCTCAAAAAGTGCACGCATGCGTACTATACACTAAAATAAATAAATAAATAAATCGAATTTTTTAATGAGCGTGACGCTTACCAGTATTTCAATTCACAAACCTGTGACCCTCGAAATTTCGGATCGAATTGGAATGTGGAAATGTTGGTTTTTGAGGGGAGGGGAAAACCGGAGTACTCGGAGAAAAACAAGGAAGCAAGGACGAGAACCAACAACAACTCGATCTACATATGACGCCAAGTTCAGGGATAGAACCCGGGCCACATTGGTGGGAGGCGAGTGCTCCCACCATTGCACCATCCTTCTAGCTATAACGTGCACGCAGAGTAGCGCATTCTGATATTTTTGGGACAAGTAAATGGTATTTCCTCCAGCTTCCTCCAGTGTTGCCAAAAGGACCTGATAAAACATCACCATCTTCGGTATCACTGGACGAGCCCTGGGCCTCAAGTGATTTGTTGGACACAGGCGTCATCCATAAGTGGTCAGACTGATGTGACGCTATTTCCTCTAACACGGCGCCTACTGCTTAACGGACCTTGCGCACATGACGCCTTCGGGTCCTACTGCTTGCCTCCGACCATGGGACACTAACCGGGTGCCGAACTGGACTGACGTCTTTGCTTTCTAGGAAATGGTTCATCTTTTCAAGTGACCTGCGGTGGCGAAGACAGATGCTGAGCTTGTCGACATTTCGAGGCGGAGCGAACATAGACGCCCTTGACAAACTGAGATCCACTTCATTTTCGGCACCAGTTAACGCAAGCGCTGACTTGTGCGCGCCTATGCTTCTTCTGCACTGAAGTAGCTGTATGAGCTCGACAGACTTGCTTCTATCCTTCGTTTGAAAACCGCAATGGCCGCCAACAATTTCTTGAAAAGAACAAACTGTTTCCTCCCTATCAGCCATGGCGAACAGCTAGGATCAAATGGGACTTGCGCACTGCTTTTAATGAAGGATTTCACTTCAC
>JAEMWC010000312.1:662500-682500 GCA_016490735.1 Pachyseris speciosa | reverse complement strand
GCTACACCCAAGTTCATGAAGGCTCGTCCGGTACCCTACGCACTTAAAACAAAGATTGAGATGGAATTAGATCGATTGCAGAATGAAGGCATAATATCCCCAGTTGAGTTCACAGAGTGGGCCGCGCCTATAGCTCCAGTGGTGAAACAAAACGGATCGGTACCTATTTGTGGAGATTATAAGTGTACGGTCAACCAGGTCTCAAAGTTGGACAACTACCCAATTCCTAAAACCGAGGACTTGCTTGCCACACTTGGCAGGGGAAACAAATTCACGAAACTGGATATGTCACAGGCCTACCAGCAGTTGGTACTGGAAGAGGGATCACGGAAGTTCACCACGATCAATACGCATAAGGGACTCTTTCAGTACAATAGACTGCCTTTTGGAGTGTCCTCTGCACCCGGGATATTTCAGCGTACAATGGAGAACTTGCTTCAAGGCATACCCCATGTTGTGGTACGAATCGATGACATCTTAGTCAGTGGTAAGGATGACTCCGATCACCTAGCCAACCTGGAAATGGTGCTAAGTAGGCTTTCCACTGCTGGATTAAAGCTACGATTGGAAAAATGTCTGTTCATGCAACCGAAGGTCACATACTGCGGTTATGTAATCACTGGAGATGGCATCCAACCCGTCGCAGCCAAAGTCACTGCTATCAAGGATGCGCCAGAGCCAAAGGATGTGAGCCAGCTGCGTGCTTTCCTGGGTATGCTAAACTACTACCACAGATTCTTAGCTGATGTAGCCACCGTCCCAGAACCCCTATACCAGCTGTTAAGGAAGGGATCGAAGTGGGAGTGGCTAGAAGAACAGCAAACAGCTTTCGACAGAGCCAAAGAGCTACTACAGTCAACTGATCTGCTTGTGCATTTTGACCCAGAGAAGGAACTGGTCCTTGTGACTGATGCTTCTGACTATGGCGTGGGTGCGGTCTTATCTCACAGGATGAAGAATGGAACTGAACGGCCAATAGGATATGTTTCCAGGTCCCTGCAGGAAGCAGAAAGGAAGTACTTCACCCTGGAGAAAGAAGCCCTTGCCATAATATTTGGAGTCAAGAAGTTCCATCAATTCCTCTATGGACATCCATTCACTATCAAGACTGATCATAAACCCTTGGAAGGTTTGTTAAGTGAAAAGAAGGGGATTCCCACCCTTGCAGCACCACGAATCCAGCGATGGGCTTTAACCCTGTCAGCATACGAGTACAAGATATCGTACAAGTCTGGCCAGACGAATGGTAATGCCGACGGTCTGAGTAGACTTCCTTTACCGGTGATGCCTGACTCAGTTCCAGTACCAGGCAAAACAATATTGTTAATGGAACATTTGGAAGGCACCCCTGTGCACAGGAGGCACATCAAGGAATTGACCAAGAGGGATCCAGTACTCTCACAGGTGCTCCGCTATACCTTGGAAGGATGGCCAAAGACAGCAAACTCAGAAGAGTTAACCCCTTACTATACTAAACGGACTGAGTTGAGTGTGGAAGATGGCTGTATCCTTTGGGGAACCAGAGTTATCGTACCCCCACAAGGGAGGTCAAAAGTGCTGACTGGGCTGCATGAGGCCCACCCGGGCGAATCTCGCATGAAAGCGCTCGCCCGAAGCTATGTCTGGTGGCCGGGACTTGATCAAGACATCATGAAGAAAGTGAAGGGCTGCGGCAAATGTCAAACCAACCAGAGGGCACCGGCAGAGGCACCTTTACACCCCTGGGAGTGGCCAGGACTCCCGTGGTCAAGAATTCATGTGGACTATGCTGGGCCTTATAAAGGAGAGATGTTTCTGGTTGTCATTGATGCCTACTCAAAATGGCTGGAAGTGCACTGTATGAGGTCTACTACATCAAATGCCACTATTGAGAAGCTCAGAGAAATTTTTGCGACCCATGGTCTACCAGCAACCCTGGTCAGCGACAATGGTAGTAATTTTACCAGCTCAGAATTCCAGGAACTTATGAATAGAAATGGCATTAAACACATCAAGGTAGCACCATACCACCCTGCCTCAAATGGGTTGGCAGAACGGGCCGTGCGAGTTTTCAAAGAAGGGTTCTAGAAGATGGCGGAGGGAAGCGTTCAAACAAAGTTATCTCGATTCCTCCTCAGTTATCGAACAACCCCTCATAGTACCACTGGAGAGTTACTGATGAAGAGAAAGTTGCACACCCAACTTGATCGGATTTTTCCAAGTGTAGCAGATCGCGTCAGAAATAAGCAGTGCCAACAGAAGGCAGCACATGATTATCATGCTAGAGAGAGAACCATCGAGGAAGGCCAAGCTGTGTATGCTAAAGATTTCAGGTACAAGAAGACCTGGATGCCTGGTACCGTGGTGGACAGGTCCAGTGTCAGCCCGAATTCAGTTGGACAACGGGACAGTCATTCGGCGACACCAAGACCATGTGCGAGTCCGCGAAAAGGTAGTTGGGATGGAGTCGGTTGCCAGTGAGATACCAGAGATCGTACCAATGGGTGTTTCTGAATTGGTTGCCACAGCCCCCACCCTAGCAGTTGCGATCCACCAGACATCCCTAAATCTCCATTGGCAGCATCTCCTGAGTCACCCGTAAACCCCAGTCCTAAGCAGTCGCGTCCCGTGCGGAGACGGGTTCGACGCGCATATTTGGAGGACTACCAGTGTTGACTTTTATTTGAATTGAACTTAGAATCGCTAATTTGCTAATCGTATGCACTGTCAACGCCCTTGACAAGGACTGTTTAGACTCATAAGTTGTGATTTAGAGGGGAGGAATGTAATGATGTAACTTGTTACTCGCGCGATAGTCTGGCGTGACATTTGCATTATCAGATGATGGTCACATGATCTGCATCTTGATTCTTATGTGTGAATAAATCAGTGTGCGTGTTTTGATCAACTCCTGGCTGGTTATTACAATTACATAAAATGAGAAAAACAGCAGGCTATTTGGGAGTGATATGTGATCCCATAACCGATGACCCTTTCTGTGTTTACTTGACATAAATGTGGAAAATAAGTCAAGCAATTTTCCTACGTATGAAATTATGAAATCATTGGAGTTCCGCTGTTCCAATGTGAGTGAACCGTAATATCACCAACCCTCTTTCACTTCTCAGTATTAGAGTGAAAACAAATTTTGATCGTAACACTTTCCTTCTTTGAAGTTCAAAAGAATTGCTTAATTCCTTTGGAGTGCACGATGCTATGAGCAAGTAAGAAATGTTTTCCAATGTTTCCAAGCAATTTGTCTGTCAGCAAAACACGCGGACTCCAATGCAAAAATCCAACCAAAACGGAAGACAAATTACAATCCCGTGTGTTTGTTATAGCTGAACTAAAATTTTATAGAATCACAAAAACAGAAGAAAAAAACAACAACAAAAAAAAAAAAAAACAGCAGGCTATTTGTGAATAATTTGTAATCCCATCACCCTGACCCATCATCCTGACCCCTGACCCTAACCCTTTTGTGTTCATTTGACATTAACGCAGAAAATAAGTGAAACAGATTTCCTAGGTATGAAAGAAATTTTTATCACGAGCCAGAGATAACCGGAAGTTAAAAAATCTCCCAAGTCTGGTTGCTAAGGAGTGACGTTATAGGTCTGCATTATAGCCGCCAATCTGCTCCATTTGCGGTTTCACTGCAGGAGCATCTTAGCACACCTTGAAAGAAGTATTGTTTTTGCGCTTCAGCGGAAGAATTTAATTTACCGCCATGCGGCACGCTTACGCGGTGTGCTCATGGCATTTTATGGTTTTACTTGTACGATAAAATGCTAGTTTCGTCACAAATGTTATCCTTTGGCGATTCGTTGAGATTTTCGAGGGGATAATCGGCATATTTCGGTATGTGATGGACAGAAATTACAGGGAGTAACGCCTTCTCAGGCTGAAATTCTGTTTTATCCGGTGGTTTCATAGACGCGCAATGGACTTTGGTAAGTTGTAACTACATTTTAAGCCGAAGCAAATCGCCTTCAGACAATTTTAAAAGCGGAAATACGAACATAAGAGGTAAGATCGACGTGACTTCGATTTTATTCCATTGGTACGTCTGGTAGGAATCGCCCATGACATTTTCACTCGGATTATATTCTAATGTAAATTTTTCTGTAAGATTTGATTTAGTTGGTATTCCTTCGGTTTCGGACCCTTGTTGAGCGGTAATCTTTCTATTCAAGCATATTTATGTATATGTAGCAAAGTTCCTGTATATTCTGGCGGCAAACATGAAGCTGCGAAATACGCGCGCACTCGTCATCGATCCGCGATAATGAAGATCGGGCTGGCGAGGGGGCGCGGGGGTGGGCGGCGCCTTATTTTATCTTTATTACTGGGTATGGGTACTTATATCTTTTTCATAGCTGTTCTCTGTCAAAGCACAAAATATTATACCAGACGACTAAATTATCAGTTCCACTTGTGGTGGTGATTAAAATAGTGGCAGTTTGAAAGCTGAAAATTGTCGTAGCAGAATATATTGTCGTCCTGAAACAGCTTCTCAAAGCCTTTTTCAAACTACCAAGGAATTTAGGCCTCTGTGTTTGTTTGTGTTTGGAAAAGAGCAATAGTAAAATATTCAAGTGATTTAGCATATGTAACTGGAAGATATAAATCTAGGCAAATGTTGTGTATCTTTTCTGGTTCAACAAGGTTGAGGTCCTGGCATCACTGTATGCCTGAGTGCTTCTGGGATATATATCATGAACAGTTTTTTGAAATGAAGATAAAAATCTAGGAAAATGTTCTATATCTTTTCTGGTTCATCCAGGCTGAGGTCCTGGCATCATTGTATGCCTGAGTGCTTCTGGGATATATAACATGAACAGTTTGTTGAAGTGCAGATGAAAATCAAGGAAAATGTTCTATATCTTTTCTGGTTCATCCAGGTTGAGGTCCTGGCATCATTGTACGCCTGAGTGCTTCTGGGATATATATCATGAACAGTTTTTTGAAATGAAGATAAAAATCTAGGCAAATGTTTTATATCTTTTCTGGTTCATCCAGGTTGAGGTCCTGGCATCACTGTATGCCTGAGCGCTTCTGGGATATATAACATAACAGTTTTTTTTTATGCGGATAAAATCTATGCATATGTTCTATATCTTTTCTGGTTCATCCAGGTTGAGGTCCTGGCATCACTGTATGCCTGAGTGCGTCTGGGATATATAACATAACAGTTTTTGAAATGCAGATAAAAATCTAGGCAAATGTTTTAAGTAGGTTTAATGATCAAAACGTTTTACATTTGTACATTTCTCTGCAGAACAATAACGTGATCGGATAAAATGTTTTTTCAAAACGTTTCCTTACTTTAATGCCCTTCAAAGTAATTTAGTCCTTGGAAAGTTCGCCAGCATTTTCAACAATCGCAAAAGAATTAGAAAAGGAGAAGTTATATTTTGAAATGATGATTTCGATCCCATCGCCGTCGTCGCTGTTCGTCCCCAGGCCGGTTTGGGAAGTTTCTTTTTGCACATAACACGCGTCTGGATCGTCAACAACTATCGAATACTAAAACTTCCACTTTGAAGCTGCCGAGATTATTCACTGAGGAATTATGATCGACAAGAATGTTATCAGTTCCTAGAGAAACCGTACGGAGTGTAAAAGTTAAGTTCACGGGCACGCAACGATATCACATATTAAAGCAAAGTATTCAAGCTCATTGATGTCGATTTACTTTCACGGTGTGCAAGAACTTTTTGAAGGTAATGATTTTAGGAATGCGAGCGAATTTTAATTAGCGTTCAAAAGAGATTTATTTCCCTCCAAAAACAAAACACGTCGTTTTCCCCCTATTGCATGCGAAAGAGAAACAAAGAACACCCGAGTCTTTGGTTGTAATTTAGTGCTATTTTCTGGAACCGTTGAGCCTACTCAAGAATAATTCACCAAAACCAAACCAAACTATTGGGTATAGCTTTCCGGTTCCCGCAGTCACTTTTCATGTGCATCAGGTCTAAAGATAGAATTTAATTAAACTCTCGCCATAAATAAATATTCACGTTTAAGGATCATGACACATTTGCGTGAAAATTCACACCCCGTGTCAAACAGAAACGAGTAACAGAAGCGATTCAATTACACTGGAATGTTCAGAGTAGCTAGATATCCTGCTGAGATTGGTGGCAAATTGCCCCCAATCTCAGCGGGATCCAGAGGTATTTTCGTGGTTGCTAAGAACCTCTGGCTCGTTATGTATCCATTATAAAATGTTTCTTGTTCCTCTTTTCCCAGTCTGCACCAACTGAATATCGCTACTAACTTCTTATAGTGTTAGAGTCAAAACAAATTTCGATCGCAACACTTTCAAGCAAATGTAAATCGAATTTTTTTCTTTTGGGGGGGGGGGGAGGGGTGGGGGGAGGGGGTGTGTTGATTTCTTGTCAGCAAGATTTTTTTTCTAGCAACCTAGTGGGCAGGATATTTGTTTCCCTTCGTGCTGTAATAAATTTCTATTACATTTCTGCTGCATGCAATTTTTTTCTTCCAACAAGCGCTTACAGAAATTTTTTTTTCAAAAGAGAAATAACCATCCCGCGCGCGTTATTTGAAGACTCGCCTTCTTTCATTGAAGCAGAAAGGTTTTCAAGTTGTTATTATAAAAGTCCATTCGATGAAAATACCATAGTTTGTATGTTTATGTCTTCCAATTTTGAAAATTTTGATTCATAAACATCAGTAAACATTTAGATTAATAAACACTGTTAGATACTGATAATCATTAGTCGACGTAATTATAAGCTTAAATCCACTTATTTATTGTAATTGCCAGAATTATCAGTCAGTCACCACATTCATTCTCACTACATACTTAAGCACGTATGGAGAGTGGGATGGTTTTTTTTTTAACTGATGAGTAAGCATGTGAAAACTGGTAAAAAAAAAATGAGATACAATGATCATTTGTGATTCAGTAGCGATCGTAAACTGAAGGTGAAGAAAACTATCAGTCTTACTCTTCCCGCCAAATGGTGTAAAGGTCAAGACGAATTAAATCACGGTCACCCTCTCAGCGGAGTAGCCAGTGGAACTAATAAAATCTCTTCAAACAAATAGCCATGACGTTGGTAACGTTCTTTTTCCACGAAATTGCTTTCTTGCAAACAGGTGGTCAAGGACTTTCCCGGCCAGTTACCACTTACAAAAAACGGGTCCTACACACTTCGAGTATTTTAGCAAAAATTAAGGGGTGGAATGTAAAAATTTGCATAAAATTAAAACACCAATCAATATACAAATAGCTTGTCGCAGAAAGGTTAACAAAAAAAAAAAGTAATCACGGTTCTGCTAAGGTCTGAATATTTCATTGAACTCACCTGTTGAAATGTCCACGCAGTATACTCAAGAAAATGAACTGATTTTTAATAGAATCACTAAAACAGAAAAAAAAAAAAAAAACAGGAGACTATTTAGGATTGATTTGTAATCCCATCGCAAATGAGCCTCTTTGTCTCATTTCATATTAATGCGGAATAATTAACTCAAGTAGATTTCCCACATATGAAATTAAGAAGTGCTTTGCGTTCCGCGATTCCCAATGACATGAACCGCGCGATTATCACTAAAACCTTCTTCACTTCTCAGTGTTATAGTCAATACAAATTTTGATTGTAACACTTTCAAGCCAATAAAAACCGAAGTTCAAAAATATTCCTTGATTCATTTGGACTCCTCAATGTCACGACTCATTATTAAATCAGTCGGACTCCAATACAAAAAAAAAAAAAAAAAAAAAAAAAACCAAGAAAGCCCAGTCAATGAAAAGAACTGTTTTGGATATTTTGTTTCGTTCCAATTGTTAAATTTTGATTCAGAAATATAAATATATGGTTAAATAATAAACACCACTAGATCAGTGCTGATTAGACGACGTATATAAGCTTAAATATACTTATATATATATATATATATATATATATATATATATATATATATATAAATGTTCTTCTACTCAATCTTGTTTCATATGGACTTTAATACAGGCCTGTTTCATAGACCAACAAAGAGTTAGTCCACTCATCAGTTAAATTCCATATACACTGTAGCATCGCTAAGGTTTGTATACATCAGCAGTATGATCGTTACAAAATTCAAACTTAAATAACAATGGTAATATACATTTGTAAGCTTATGATTGGTCCTTGAGGATGCGATTGAATTTAAGGAGAAACTTTCGCTTGTACCTGCAATTTGATACGAGTTCGTTACGTTTGTTGAGCGTTGCCATGTCCGGTTTATATAAAATATAGAATTTCTCGGTGTTACACAGGTTACATCGTTTGGTAAGATTGCTATAAGATTTGGTCTTGGCTAGAATTTTCCAGGAGATTGCGAAGTCTTTCTTTTGATCTTTTAGCTGCCATAGGTGTTTGCTTAGTTCTGTGTCATTCTTTCTACTTTCGTGTTTGAATGACATCTGGTGGTTTCGCCATCTCGTCTTGAACTCCGTGGCGGTGAGGCCGACGTATGTCTCAGTGCTTTCATCAGTGGTGATAGTGGCTTGGTACACTACTTCCTTAACTAGACATTGTCCTTTTAAAGGGCATTTGTTTGGCTCTCTGCAGTTACAGGGTTTGGGGGGTGCTTTTTCTTCAGGTGGCGTGTTCTGTCTTAGAATGGTTCTGTTGTGTCCATCGATGACCTATTTTATGTTTGGTGAACAACTGTAACTTAGCTTAAGATTATTTTTGTTAAAAAGTTTTCTTAATTTATGTTTCGGTGGGAAAAAGTTCTCGGTGGGAAACAGTTCTCAATGCCAAATCTTATAGCAATCTTACCAAACGATGTAACCTGTGTAACACCGAGAAATTCTATATTTTATATAAACCGGACATGGCAACGCTCAACAAACGTAACGAACTCGTATCAAATTGCAGGCACAAGCGAAAGTTTCTCCTTAAATTCAATTCATCCTCAAGGACCATTCATAAGCTTACAAATGTATATTACCAATTTTTATTTGTTTGAATTTTGTAACGATCATACTGCTGATGTATATAAACCTTAGCGATGCTACAGTGTATATGGAATTTAACTGATGAGTGGACTAACTCTTTGCTGGTCTACAAAACAGACCTGTATTAAAGTCCATATGAAACGAGATTGAGTAGAAATACATTATCACCGCTCCATTGTTGTTGAGCACTATCCTGGATTTATCAGTGTGGAACTCACCTGAAGTTATATATATATATATATATATATCTGTGCAAATTATATGTGGCTGAGCCACATTTTCACTTAATTACTTAGTTGTTGATTTCTGTTCCCAAATTAAACTTGTCTGTTTGTATTTCTCAGAAATCCCTAATGAATCGCCATCCAAACGGGAATAGGCTGGTGATCCTACGTAATTAAGGCAATCAGTTGCTAATATATCCCCTCCCTACCTTACTGTATATATACCTTACTGTATATATACCTTACTGTATATACCTTACTGTATATATACCTCCCTACCTTACTGTATATATATATATATATATATATATATATATATATATATATATATATATATATATAAAGAAAATGTGTGAAATTGTCTCCTCGGACCTTACCATAAAAATAAGGCCACACTGTGTATGTGTTGTACAGTAAAAATATGTGTTCCCAGTGTGGTGGGTTCAGTGGCCTAGTGGTTAAGGCATCCGACCGGTGATCTGGAGACCCAGGTTCGATTCCTGGCTGAGCCACATTTTCACTTAATTACTTAGTTGTTGATTTCTGTTCCCAAATTAACCTTGTGACAGGTTATACATATATATATCCTAAGTGATCCTAAGTAATTAAGGCAATCAGTTGCCTATATATCCCCTCCCTACCTTACTGTACTTAATTAATTTCCAGGGGGATTTGGCCGTGCATCGCCGATCGACCGGGGAGTAGTGACGTGATCCTGATTGCAGAAGATGTGTGAAATTGTCTCCTCGGACCTTACCATCAGATGGCCACACTGTGTATGTGTTGTACAGTAAAAATATGTGTCCAACCAGTGTGGTTGGTTCAGTGTGCTAGTCGTTAAGGCATCCGACCGGTAATCTGGAGACCCAGGTTCGATTCCTGGCTGAGCCACATTTTCACTTAATTACTTAGTTGTTGATTTCTGTTCCCAAATTAACATTTGCCCCGAGGATGATCAACAAGTGATTCACATATATATATTATATATATAGCTTGGACTGCGAGTAACACCACAAATAACAGCATGAAAAATTAAAACGTGTTTTCAGAGTTACGCAGCGACGATAGAGGGCAATTTCAGCAACTCTGTAAACACAAGTGATATTAGTCCTTAATTTTACGAGGACTCATTCCGATTACGTGCTGAGGTACCGACGTCGAAAGACAGACAGCCAAGCGAAGTAAAAACACTCGTTCGCTCGCAAACTAAACAAACCAAATATTCAACTACTTCTTACTGTTTTTAATTTGCGTGCAAAACGAGTGTTGATGATCATTATTTGCATCCAGTCGAGAGATAGATACGAGTTTTAGTCCTGAAAAAAAGTAACAATTAAACCAAATGTTAAAAGCTGAAATTTATTTAAGCTTAATTCACCCATGCTCGGCTGTGTTCTGTAGAGGTTTAAACCACTTGAAGATACACATCCAGTTAAAAACACGCATCCGTAAACATAGCAAACGGTTTGTTCAAAGAAAGAACTTCGTTCTCCAAGTATGAGCTACTCGTTTCTCCCATTCATGGTAAACTGTTCTGTGACCCTTTTTGGTGGGCTTCAAGATGCCGTGGTAGATTAAAAGCCCTTGACGCGTTGAGTCATTTTGGTTTTCAACCACACAATCCCGATACGCCGATCCACGTTTTAAGCTTTCTACGAGGAAAATCTTTTGCTCTTTCTTTTTCACTCGAGAATTCAGCTTTCTGAGTATCTTTTAAAACTAGTTCTTGATCTTTACGCCATTTTTAGCGGCTGTATGAGCCAAAATTCAGTCGAATTTCACTGAAGAGTTTGCTTTTTGATCCCGAGTTTAGCCTAAAAAACAACCTGCACTTTGATGGTTTCTGAACTTTGATGGTTTGACATTTCTGACATTTTGACAGCTTTGGTCGCGTTTAACCAATAAAATATTTTGAACCATTCTAACAAGGATTGTGATTGGTCTGTTTTAGCGTGCCTTATCAGAGTACAGATGCACGGCTGACGCCACTTGTAGGATTTGGAAACTAAAGTTTTTCGAAAATTTTAGCGGAATGCATGAGGAAATTAAGAAATTCTTTATTATAAAACAAATGAAAAAGCGTTAACCGTGCTTTGTTCTGTTATAAGGCACGCAAGGAAGTGAGGAGAGCACTCAAGAAGTAGTTAGAAGCACTCGCCTACGGCGAGCACGGTTAACGCTTTTTTTAAAGCACAGTTAACGCTTTTTTATTTGTTAAATATATAATAATAATAATAATAATAATAATAATAATAATAATTAGCTTGAGAATTATCAGTCAGACTACATTCAATTTCGCTACATACTTAAGTACTCATGCAGAATGTCAATCACTTTTATTTAACAGATGATTAAAGTATGTTAAAACTCAGTTGTTAAAAACGGGCACAAGCATCGTTTTTGATCCAGTGTTCGTAAATCAACGGAAGGCGGGGAAAACTACCAGGTTTGCTTTCCCTGAAATGGTGTAGAAATCAACGCGAATTAAATCACCGTCTCCCTCTCAGCGAAGGAGAGACTAGATCAAATGAAATCTGTGCACTTCAAAGTTTATTATTCTTTTTCAAACAAACAGCCGTGACGCTGGTAAAGATCTTTTCCCACGGATTTGCTTTGTTACAAACAGGCGGCCTAACGACTCCCCCGGCCCGTTAGCACTTACAAGAAATGAGTCCCATGCCAGATTAAACAAATCAGCCACCACATTCAATTTCACTACATGGAGAGTGTGAATTTTGTTTAACTGATGATTAAGCATGTGAAAAGTATATGTAGTTAAAAGGGGACACAATGATCATTCGTGATCCAGTGGTGGGTGGAAAACTTTCAAAAGCTTCTTCAATTCGCGCAGAAAGCCATGTCGTTGGTAACGATATTTTTCCAAGAATTTGCTTTGTTACAAACAGGTAGCCTAGCGGCTCTTCCGACCACCTAGCACTTACTGAAATAGGTCCCACACACTTCAGGTATTTCAGCAAAAAGTAAGGGGTAAACATTTGCACAAAAACGAAATACCTATCAAACCCAAATAGCTTGTCACGGAAAGGTTAACATTTTTCAAAACGTAATGAATCACTGTTCTGCTAAGGTCTGAATATTTCATTGAACTCGTCTGTTAAAAGATTTCCACGCAATACAATCAAGAAAATTTAATAGAATCACAAAAAAAAAATTGGGAATGATTTGTAATCCCATCGCCAATGCATGAGTCTCTTTATGATTATTTGACATTAATGCGGAAAATAAGTGAAGCAGTTTTCTTAGGTATGGAATTATTATCTATTATCAGGAGCCCACCACCAGGAGCGCACAACTGCCCTATATTCCTGTCACGGCGTTTTCACAGACCAATTTATTTTTTTGATTCAATTTCCCGCCAAAATCAGACTCCCACAGGAGTCCGATGACCAATCACAAGTCGTTGCACGTGTCACAAGTATCTGCACGTACAAAGCCTTTGTTTTCGCAAATTAAAACTATTGTTTTGTGGCGCTCTCGTTGCCGTTGCCGGCCTTGTTGCCCTTTTTCGCGGAAAAAAGATAGTCTAAAAATAGATCGGTTTGTAAAAATGCTGTGACATAGGCTTAGTATGGGAGTTGTACGCTCCCGGTAATAGGCTCCTGCTATTATAAAATGTTTCTTGTTCCGCTGTTCCCGACTCTCCTGGCCTACCTACAAAAGGAAACGGGTCCACACACTTCGAGTATTTTAGCAAAAAGGGACGTAGTGAAACGAGACAATTTGCAGAAAAAAACGAAACGCAAATATCCAAATAACTTGTCACAGAAAGTAATCAATGCTCTGCTAAGCTAAGGTCTGAATATTTCACTTAACTCACCTGTTGAAAGATGTTCACACAATACACTCAAGAAAATGAACTGATTGTTATCGTTGAACTCAAATCTAATATAATTCAAGCGGATTTCCTACTTACGAAATTATGAGATCTTTCGTGTTCCGCGCGATTCCCAATGTACGTTAACTGAATATAATTTATAATATTACTTAACTTAATTCACTTCTCAGTTCGAGAAAAATAGGAAAAAGAGGGAACACGGAGGAATTCTTTCAATCGAGGCAAGAATGCAGAACCATTCGTATGTTTGTGTTTGTTGCCTTTGCACATTGTGCAAAGGAATCCATCCACGAGGCTGACTGGTTTTTATAATATTCGTTGTCTGCAACAATGCCGGATAGCTCTCTAAGTTCTTTCTGGGTAGATTCTGCGCCATAATCGATATCAATGTCTCCTATCTCAACGATGCTTACTGCAATATAATGGGACCTTCAACTCAAATGAATTAAGGCCTGGGTCCCTGCGGATTTTAGAGGGTGTGGTCTAAAGTAAATGGATTAGAGGGTATCGCTTCGATAACAATTAAGGCCAAACTGGAACCGTAAATTGTGCGAAATGTATCTATGAGAAAGTAAATATTTTCATCACGTGACCAACCACGCCCAGTTTTGTAAGAAACCCGTTGACTCAAAATTCCCACAAGTAAACAATAGTTTTCTTGACAAAATTTACGTCCTTAATATGGCTATTAGTATGGTGCTATTAACAGCAGGTGGAATGAGATAATACCATTTAACGGTTTTCTTCTGAAGCGATTCCAAGTAGGAGTAGGATTGCCACTAGTAAAGAACGGGAAATAACACGTGGAGAGTGCAACGCTTCGAACCATTCCGACCGCATTTTTTATTCGTTTCTATGTTGAATGTTTCTGTGAAGACAAAACTGATAACCTGGGAAAGTAGCTAATGGTGGGAATCTTTATTTACGATTTCCATGAATTAAGGGCGTGGTCAGTTACGTGACCAGGTACTTTCATTTCCTTTTTTCTAGATTCTATACTTAATAACATTATAACCATCATTTGTTCCTTTTGTGCGCCTCAAAGAACGATTTTGGGAAGAAAACCCTAAAATAATCAAACCATTTTAGACCCAGGCCTTAATTCACTTGAGAAAGTGTTTTTCTTCAGCTGCCAAAAATTGTTTCAGGTATAAGAATCATCTTTTTGCCAGGATTTTCCTATCAAATTTTTCATCAACTTTCGTGACACCGTAAATTTCAGCACCAAGCAATACCCCTTACAAAGTGATAACCACAGCTTTTGTGGCAGGATAAGTCAGGAACTTGCCCCAGGCCCTTATAACACGTTTTGACGTCTGTGGAAGAGGTTCGTCCCAGGCTGGCGCACCTAATCCTTTGGTGGAGAGGCTCGGCAGAATGGTAAGAGGTCACGGCGGCCTGCCCTGATTCCATTAAGGCCACAAAGTATTTAACTATCATCAGAAACGAAAGTGTGACAGTCAATGCAGGATAGATACAGAAATACTTTCGTCTTCCATATAAATGTCTTGCCTTCTGACGACAACACAATTGTGAAATTAGTAGTATATGAGGGATGGAATTAAGCCCCGTTTTGGTCTAGGTAAAATGGTCTAGGTGGCTTGTTAAATCATTAAGAGCTGATGTCAGATCGAGAATCTCAAATCAGTTTCGAAAAATCGAATTTTGGCTAATACCACCCAAACAACCCTTTAGGGGAATTATTTCAAGAAATGATATCAAAAAATCCTAAAGCGCTTTACATTTGGAGAATTTTGGAAAAGTTCGTAAATTCGCAAAAAATACAATTTTTGATAGCTGACTTAATCTTTTGTCCCACGATTGAGTCACAAAGATGTGGATCGCGACGTTTCGACCGCTATACTGCTGGTCTTCATCAGGTGATGGTGTCGACTGGCTGCGTGTGAGTATAAGAAGCGCCGAGGCTGGTGGTGATTGGTGCGTTTCGATCCTCGCTTACGCTGTTTGTGATTGGAGGATTTCGATCCTTGTCGTTCAGACTAGAAATTGTTCCCTCAGCGGTCCGCTTTCGTACTAATCGGCTGTTGTGTTGTTTGATCGTGGGCATCCACGCTTCAGGAATTTCAATTCCACTCTCCCTGTTGATGTTGTCAGGGTGAAGTCTTATGTGAATAGCCTCTTTAACCTAACGGGTGTACAAATGTGGGTCTCAGTCAATAAATTTAACTTCGTCCCAGAGCGGATATTGTCCGGTCGCGTTGCTATGTTCTGAAACGGCGGAGGATTGGGTTCGAGCAAGCCGTATAACTCTATCGTGTTCCTTAATCCGTTCATACATAGATCTTCCCGTCTCTCCAATTTAAACCTTACCACATTCGCAGGGAATCTTGTAGACTACTCCGTCTTGTTTTACTGGATCGACAATGTCCTTAGGTCGCACTAGGTGTGATCTAAGAGTTGTGTCAGATCTGAAAACAGTCCGTATGCCTTGTTGTTGTAGGCAACGGCGAATAGCCTCCGATGTGCCTTTGACGCATGGCAGAACCACAGTAGATTTAATTTCGGGTTCAGGTTCTTTAGTGGTTGTTCGTCCCTTGGTTTTCGTAAGAATTTTTACAAACGAAAACGCATAACCGTTGGAAACAAGGACCGATAAGAGGTGTTTCTTTTCATGAGAGATAACTGATGGTTTTGTTATGAGGTGTTTAGATCGATCGTACAGGCACTTGACAATACCACGTTTTACAGATTGCGGGTGGTGTGAATCATACGCTAGGTACTGGTCAGTGTGTGTAGGCTTTCTCTAAACACTAGTAGAGAGGTATCCATTCGAATCCTTGATGATCAACGTATCAAGGAAGGAAATTGAGTTGTCATTCTCTGTTTCCATTGTGAAACGGATCGTCGGCTGTTGACTATTGAGGTGTTGTAAGAACGAGTCAACTTTGTCACGATTTAAGATGGTAAAGGTGTCATCCACATAGCGTTTCCAGATCTTAGCTGTACAGGGCTATCATTTGAAACCACGATGACGAACACCTTTCATAATATAACACAATTTTTATTCATGAAATTGGTCTGAATTTCAAACAAATTCAAAGAAACAGTACCGGCACGCAAAAGCTCCTATTGACTTCATCTTTCTCACATAATTAGAAGACTTCCAAAGCTTCAAGGTTGTATAAAAGGTTTAAGCGAAATTGCTTTCTAGTATAGTTTTTAATCTTCGCTGCTTACACCATCTTTGTATGTTGTTTTGAATGTGAAAATATCGCCCAAATTTAGCTGCCCAAAATCGATCCTGGTATAATTCAAATTGAAAAAGCAATTATACCATATGAAAGAACGGTCATTTTATTCATAAGAACTGAAGTTTCAGCCCTGCAAATTTAAACGCTGGCGTGTACTAAAATTTTAACTGGAGGAATTGGGTTGTTGAATGGTAGAAGATTGTCCCATGGGCTTCTTTACTATAGAGTTGGTATGCAAATTTAGAGCACTGCATGATTGCATAATTAGCTAGTGACTAATGGAGCGGAAAGCAAGAGAGATAGATACACAAGCATTCAAAGCAACTTGGCAATCAGTAACGGTCAAGCAAGCCATTTTAATAGTAATGAGCGATAAAAGTCTCGCATTCAAAATCTCGGAGAAAAGTTCTCCCAGCAAACGAATTGCAAGAGTGATGCTACCGACAGATGGCGCGCGTTTATTTGGAGCGCATAATAGATTCTTGACTGATTAATCCGTGTTGACGAACAGTGGGCTAGTTTGGGCAAGTGTATTGTTGCTATTGTACTAGAGTGACGCTTATTAGTATGCCTATCTACTTATTAGTATGCAGGAACGCAATTGTACCTAGGCAGTTTGAATATTAATGATTTCACTTGACACCTAAACAGTTTTACCTAGACCAAACGGAGCTTAATTCCATCCCTCATATACTACTGAAACTCGCAAGAAGATATTCGTCTCTTTAACATTTCACCGTTTTTGTTCTCTGAAAGTGCATCCTCGTCCATCCCATCTCATCATAACAAAGGTAAATTTCGGCTCGTAATACAAACACACGGTAGCGTGACGACTTCAATCATTCCATTGTGCCTGCGTGTTAAAATGCTGTCTATTACCCTTGTTTTTGTCATTTTAAATTACTTCGCCTTTGTAATACTGTAAAATCTTGCGGTCATACAAATAAAGCGGGGTCGAGATATTGTAACACTATGGATGCATAATGCCAAGATGGCTTATGACAGCTAATCTTCGCGTTGCTCCTCTTTCACGCGCAATTGTTTTTGTAAAACAATGGCTGATAAGGAAGATGGAAAAATCACTTCATATCTTTGGAGAAAACAAGAGGAGGTCAGAGGAGAGTGGCAGCGGCTCCTCAGAAGTCGACAAACCACCGTATAAAACGGCCAAAGAAACCGAACTTATTAGCGAAGACGACGACGAAGACAGTGCAAGCATCAAGGAGATCTGGAAGATTCTAAACTCCATTCAAAACACAGGGGCATCCAACAAGACAAATCAATCAAACGCTGTAGAAAGGCATTTTTAAGTACCTTATGGTGTTTGAAGTCTGATTAAAGTGATGTTTACGTTAGCTAGAAGAATTTAATCTGTTCGAATTCCTTTGCAGAATTTTCATTATTGCTTGATAATGTTAGGGAGCAAAATCTCCCTTCGAGAAAATGCTACCTGAAATGAAATTTCCAAAAACTTCCTAGGAGAATATTTTTTTCCGAAAATGATATCTGACGGTTTTGACTGCCAAAAACTTCAAATACCATCTAAATTTCGAAAAACCTCAAGGCCTATGTTTCCCCATTTCGAATCGTTTAGGCCAGGTTACTTTCCGTTACGAAAATCCGAGTGCACCATGGGAAGAAATCGGGAAAAATCTAACTTTGCAAGCCCGTGTGGGAACGAATTTCCTGATATCAATCAGACTGATTATTAGGGAACTTAAGCAAAGATGACGACGACGGCAACGAAAACGTCATTTTAAAATATAACTTCTCGTTTCTGTAACTCTTTGGCGATTATTGCTATGTGTTTAACTTGGAAAATGCTGACGATATGTCCAGAAACTAAATTACTATGAACGACGTCAATGTAAGGTAAGAGAAAGAAAAAATTTGCCGTCGTGCGCTCACGTTCTCAAGAAAACATAAAATTTGGTCATTTCACGTTGTTGTTTTGGTGTAGCCGGCAAAGAAATGTACCAAAACGTAAAACGCACATGCAGAGCGATTGTTTTTGCTCATTTAGCCTATTGTTTTGTGGCGTTCTCGTTGTCGTTGTCGTTCTCCTTGCTTAAGGTCCATATTGTTTCAAGAACGCCGGCCCCATTCTTTTCTTTCCCAGGCTTTTTTACGGATAGAAATCATTGGTAAAAGACTGAGAATGACAACAAATCCTTGCGGCGTGATCGAGGGAAAATTAAACAGAAGGAAATCAAATTTTCATTACGCCGTGATCTCTTGAAGAACAGTACACTTCCATACAGCAAGAATATCCGATATTTCGTCTAAACAGACCAAAATCGATTTATTTATTAGTGGATATTTTCCAGATAACATTAACTTTCTTTGTTATCTTTAGTTCTTTTCGCTATTGCAGACAACTGTAGATTTTTACTCGATTAGTGCTATACGCTAGAGATCTCGACACATAAATAAAGTCCACTACTACTACTACTACTACTACTACTACTACTACTACTACTACTACTACTACTCGCGCCGCCATCGTTTTTGAATTTTGAACCGCCTGCAAATTTCTATAGCAACGATCATCCAATAGCATCTCGCAAAAGGAAGAAAGTAATTGACAGCTCTCTATACTGCTCTGAAGTGACTCCGCCCCCACATGTCCCTCATTTCTTGCCATGTTTAAATCAAACGTTGTCTTTCCTCACGCATCAGTTGTTGTCGTGCGCAATTTCAAATCGTTTACATACCACTGATCAAGGGCTAGGCCCGAACGCTTTTGTTTTTAACATTTTCACCCGAATTACTGCCACGCAGTACCTTTGAATTTTTGTTCATCATTTTACTCCCAGTGTGTGCGTTACAATCACGTAATCTACGTTATCATCTTCAACGCCCTGTTTATTCTCTCACGGTGTTCGAGCGGAATTCTGTTTCTCTGAGGCATGACAAACACATGTACATGGAGTGTACAATATCTACCTCTTACAACTGGCGCAACTATTATGTCCTTTTCTCGCTTTGCTCAGTGCTGTACGAGATCCTTATTTATAGGTAAACCTCCATTCAAAGTGAAAATTTTTTCCAGGCATGCACGCTTTCCTTAAAAATGCCCTGAGATTAGGTCGTGCAATTGAAATTTCTTTTTTCTTATTGAGACAAATGTTTCTTTTTTTCACGCCAGCGATTGTTGTATTTCTGGAAATGATTGGCCATCGTTTAAAAGAATATGAGAGTTTATACAAAATGTATTACTGACTTTCCCTCACATTAAACTGTTTGTCAATCGGGTCAAATGTTTGCACGTTGGTGTTTTAAAATGAAGTTGATTATTGTGCAAATGAAAGATTATTCGGGCTTATAAGGGGGGCTCCTCCCCGAGGTCTGAACCCTACCCTTTTATATACCATTTCTGACAGAAAAGGTACCCCTTTCATATACCTTCCATTGAAAAATGGTGCCCCTTTCATATACTTAAAACAAGAAGTCTTCTTGTCATGTAGCGTTCAATAAATTAAAAAAAGTACAGTCATAAGATATGCGTGTCCGAAATATTTTAACGGCAGGCCCTTTTTAATACCTAAATGACAGATTTCCAACCCTTTCAGATACTTCGACTCGTGAAATCCCTACCCTTTCATATACCTGAAGTGTGAAAAGGTACCCCTTTCGGGCGTAGCCTCCCCGTATAGGCCATTACAGGGAGCACCCTCCCGCGGTGTTTAAACCCGGCAGGACCAACACTTAGGGTCTTTAAATAATTAAGGAGAAAGTGCTGCCTTTGTAAT
>JAEMWC010000312.1:615000-652500 GCA_016490735.1 Pachyseris speciosa | reverse complement strand
TAAAAATAATCTCTAATGGTAAGACTTGTTGGTTTATTACAAATGATGACCTCATACGTAAACAGCTGAGCGAACAAACAACGTCTTTAATACTCACTCATTTGAGGCATTCTACAAACTGATCAAGACTCTGCTGTCGATTACGCACAACAGCATGGCGTACAGTGATTTTTATTTTCGTGCTTCGATAAACACTAGGCGACTTGAATTTAGAGAGAGATAATCTGAATGAGTGACTAAACTACGGTTAATTTTTAAAGTGCTGACCTTCCGATCATTCCGATGAGCACACCGACGGTCAATTCTCCCTTAGGGTACATCGGTGGAATTTGATCGTACGAGAGCAAATGTGTACCTCCCCACTCCCCCTAATGCAAGCAATTTGTCATGCCGACAACGTTTTCGATGAACATGAGCTTTACTACTGCTACTACTATTGCTTTTGCTGCTGCTGCTACTGCTGCTGCTGCTACTACTGCTACGACTGCTACGATTTCTACGACCACTACCACTATCACTACCACCACCACTACTACTACTACTACTACTACTACTACTACTACTACTACTACTACTACTAGTAGTAGTAGTACTACTACTACTACTACTACTACTACTGCTGCTGCTGCTGCTGCTGCTGCTGCTACTACTACTACTACTGAACGCAACCTACGAGGATCAAGGAAACTGGTTATCCCATACGTTAACAAAACCACTAATCACGCCCTCTCAATATTCACACAACGACAGGTTTTGGGCCACAAGTTTATTGAGTCAGATTCGACAGCTGTACTATGCACTGGTAGCGAAAGAGGTCGTAACTGAATCAATAGACTCCCGTGGGAAGGAGGGTAGGGTGAGTGTGCTTGCCCTATGACAACGAGCTTATGACTGACCGACAGGCGAAGCTGGGAGATTAATAGATAAGCTGAACGATGTCACCTGATCGGTTCGTAATTAGCAAGAATCACTAACGTAATTATTGCACAATCACGCCCTCTCAATATTCACACAACGACAGGTTTTGGGCCACAAGTTTATTGAGTCAGATTCGACAGCTGTACTATGCACTGGTAGCGAAAGAGGTCGTAACTGAATGAATAGACTCCCGCCGAAAAAGGCCCAAACCGAAGTTGCGTGACATAAAGAGAGGGCGTGAGTTGTGGGGGGTGTAGACAAAACAAAAAAGAAAAAACAATAGTACATCAAAAACGAGACAATTGAAGAATATTAGAAGCCATCGAATTGACGGCGCGTCGCTTTTGAGCAGATGACATTTCGATATATATGAGATAGGCGTCACTTTGCCAATCCCCCTGCCGCTGAATAAGTTCCGCGGGGACATTACACCGGAACGCGAAACTAGCGCCGCCGCGCCTAAAGCTATAGGGGAAAATAGTGAGAAAGAGCTAAACCAATGGCGCTAATAACCTTGGAAATAAAAACGCAGAAGTGGCGATAGGTAAGGGGAAATAACTGCTGCGAGGTCGAACAAACAACGGAGAACAAGGGGGCAGTGGACGACCCGGAGTTCAGACGCAAATGGTGTCTTAACGCTGTGACGGGGCATAGCGGGGAACCAGGAATGTTAGGCAAGGGGATTGACAAAGAACGTTGTTGATACTGAATAGTCTTAGAAGCGACGATATGAAGCGTGGCGCCGTGCGAGTCAAAAAAAGATCGGCTCGCAACGGAACCTTAGAAGAAATACGATTGGCTACATCGGAAACTAAATTAGATTTTCGCAGAAAGGTGAAGAAAGCGACTAGAAACAGAGCCCACATGGCTGCATGTAAAGGCTTGTCTAATTGAAATAATGGAAACACCTGAAGCAAAAGCTCAGGGGTGAAAGGATGTTTGCGGTGTGATGACACGCCGAGATAGCGTTTAGCGCCTCGTAAAACTAACTGGAAACGATAATGCGTGTCCCAAACCTTGCCAAAACCCAAAAGTTGATTAACGTGCTTAAGACTACTTAGATGATTAGAAATAGTGCCGAAGGATCTCCCAGAGAGTGTAAGATGAGCAACATAGCGTATCAGCAATTGAATTTCAATAGGGAACGGGGAACAAGCTAGTGAACGACAAAACCTAGTATACAAATTAACATGGGACTGAATGTTCCGATGAGTAGAATCGGCAAAGGCAAGATGAAGGAGACGCTGAGCAAAGGCATCCAAGGTTGGTATACTGATGGAGGACCCTGAAAACGAGCGAAAAGGGTACCAATGAATAACTAACTAAAAATGCATGCTAATAAAGGTCAATCAACATCAAAAAAGATGAAGTCTCCGGGTATATGGTCGAAAACGTAACTGATCCCGAGTTCTTGAGAAGTTTGAGCAAAGTGAACTTGATACGAAGGGTCATCCCAGCGGCTCAACGCATCTGCTAACGAATTGTGCTCACCAGGAATGTGCCGCGCTCGAATGTCAAAGTCTTATAGTGCGGAGTGGAAGCACAGCTCTCTCAAACAACGCTGCATGAATGGATCTCTTGTGGAACCTGAATTGATGACAATGACCGCAGCTTCATTATCACATGAGATGATGAACCGTTGATGTTGCAAGACGGGGGCCCAGAATTTTACAGCCACGACGATAGTGAGGAGTTCCAACGCTGAAATGTGAGTAGCCGCCGAGAGAACGAAATCGGGGAAAGCGAACGTGATGCATCTGTCAAGGCAAGTTGCTCCCCCCCGGACCATGCAAGCATCGGTGCTAAAACGCAAATTGGCAAAAAACCACTCGGCAGGCTTGATAACCGAAACACCGTTGAAAAGAGGAAGGAAAGAGTTCCACCACAAAAAATCTTGCCGCATTGCGAGAGTTACTGATTGATGTTTGGCCTGTGAAGGAAAACTCCGCTGGGCGTTGAGCAAGCGCGACAGGAAAATTCGGCTCGCGTGAACACAAGCAGTCACAAAAGGGAGTTTACCGAGCAGAGACTGCAACTCTTTAATCGTAAAACACTCGCGTGACAGCCACAATTGTAACTCATCAGATAATTCATGAAGCCGTGAATCTGGAACGCGTAAGGTTAAATCTTCGGTATTAACGAGGATACCTAAGCAAACCATCTCCACTGCAGGTGGTGAGTCTTTTTCGGCGACGAGGCCAAGCCTAACGAATCGAAAAGAGTTTGTAGAGTGGCGAAAGCCGTATTAGCCAGAGCAGGAACTTCGGCTCCATAAAAATCATCTAGATAAACATCGGCGGAAAAGCCTGATTGTGTGAAAATGTAAATGACAGCCTTTGTGGTCCGTTGACAGATCATGGCTGAAGTTCGTAAGCCGAAGGGGCAACGAGTGTCAAAGTAAAATTCATTGTCAAAATTGAAGCCTAACAAATGGTAATCTTTGGGATCAATCGGTATCTGGCGATAAGCACGCTGTAGATCTTTTTTATAAACGAGGCAACCGCGGCCTTTGGATAATATGAGTTCGCACAATCTATCTATTCCGGGAAGACGAAGATTGAACGGGGAGTCCAGGTAAGTGTTCAAGGGAATTCCGCTGTTTACAGAACGGTCTGGGGGAAAACTCAAGTCCATGACGACTCGACGTTTTGACGAACCACGTTTCGGAACTGTTTACAGTGGAGAGCAGACGAGAGGCTTGTTGAGTGGGTTGACCGAAAAAGGTCCAGCAATGGCCCCAAAGGACAATTCCGTTTCGATGTAATGACGAACGTGATCGGCAAAAGTCAGAGCCGATTGATGGTTGTGAGATGTAGATAAGGGCAATTGATGAGAGCTGTAATTGATCGGCCAACCGTACTTTAACAATTCCGCAACGATCTTATCATCATAATGGCGTAAAAGGTGGGCCCACATGTGAACTTTCAATGCGGTGGGGACTGGAAGCGTTGGGCTGATCGGAACGGGAGGCTAAGATGTGACGAATAATAGCAGATGTAGCAGTGCTCGGAACCGTGGGACGAACAAAACAGTGAGAAGAAGTTTCCGTGCGTGGGCACATGTCCTGTAAAGCTTTGTCCATTGATAAGCCTGAGGTCGTATCGAGGGAAAAAGGGTATGGCGGTGGAACGCTGTGTCAAAATGTTGAAGGAATAGGATTTATTCGTTTGGGGCACTGAAGCATTGGGTGATCCTGTTGACAAACGCGGCACTTGTGTGGCTGGAATAAGACTCCTTATCCTTTTCACAGGAACAACTGCCAGAATAATTCCAAGGTTTACAGCCTCGAGTATCCTGACCCGCGTCCTGTTTCCCGCGCGATGTAAGGGCTGGCGTGGACGACGCGCGAGGAGGTGGTACTTGGCGTAAATCCGAGTGCTTAAAAAAGGTGTTTGCACGATCACGAATTTCTGAGATGTTAGACCATTCCAGGCGATATAATTCCACTTGTTTAGCTATGTGAGCGTGAAACAAGCGCACACTGCTCCAAGTATAGCTTATTCCTTTTATTATAAGAAGTTCTAGGTGACAGAGCATAAGCTTGGTGGTCGCAGAATCATACGTTTTTATCATGGCAGGATACCCGGCAACAAATTCTGCTAATTCTAGCTTGTCGTAATCAAGGTTGGTGGACGTGCCTGGTGTAAAATCTTGAGGCCAATCTACAGGGCGTTTTTTCCGGGTGGTAGAATTAGGAGCGGTTGATCCCTGATCACTTGGTGGAATTGCTGATGGAGGCTGTTCTCTTCTTAAGCGGAGAAGCTCTAATTCCAGAGCTAACTTTTCGCGCTCTGCCTGAGCCAAAGAGATCTTTTGAGTCAAGTAATCTGGTGAAGCTGGGTCTCGGGAGAGCGGTTGCTGGGCAGTCAGAGCTTGAGCAACACACGAAGGTGTGCCCGACTTGTGGCTTTCTACTGGATCTGGAAGCAACTTTGGATCTTTCTCCGAAGACAGAATGACGGAGGGAAGACTAAAATCATAAAGAAATGCGTCTTCGTCTCTAGTCGATTTGGTTTTTCGAGTGGTGCGCTTTCTAGCGCCGGCTGGATTTGCCTGAGCCATGATGCGGGCGAATGAGTGTGCTTGCCCTATGACAACTAGCTTATGACTGACCGACAGGCGAAGCTGGGAGATTAATAGATAAGCTGAACGATGTCACCTGATCGGTTCGTAATTAGCAAGAATCACTAACGTAATTATTGCACAATGGTCTTCATTCCTTCAGATACACTTCTGCAAACATGTGGAACAAACCAACAGAGGACCTGAGGTTATTAACGTCCTTGAATGAGTTCAGAACTAAAATCAAATTTCTTTCGAACATCAATGCAATTGTTATTTATGTAAAAAGTACTGTATATAATATACGATTTTATTTTTATATTGTTTTTTCTTTCTCGGAGAAATTAGCTATACAGCTACTCTTGTAAATCCGAGGTGAAATAAAGGTAATGTGATGTGTGACTACTACTACTACTACTACTACTACTACTACTACTACTACTACTACTACTACTACTACTAAAGGCGCGGTAATACGAGCAACAAATTCGTGCAACTTTCCACGCAACATTGTTGCGATACGAGTTAGAGCGATGTTGTCCGTTTTACCACTCGCGCAACACTCCCCGATTTTGTTGTGCAAAGTAGAAGGCTCTTCTACTTTCTGCAACATGTTGCTGTAACATGAAACCACGAAAATTGTTGCGCGACAAGTTGCTCGAGCGGGTGGTAAAACGGGCAACATCGCTCTTCAACTCGTACCGCAACAATGTTGCGCGGAAAGCTGCACGAATTTGTTGCCCGTGTTACCGCACCTTAAAGGGGCAGCACACACGGGACAAGTTCATGTGTATACTGATACGTATTCAACGAGCGCAAAGAAATTCAAAATGACGTAGAACTAATAAATATAAAGGTTTTACCGCAGATGGGGAGAAGTCGTTCCAGTTTGAAATTATCCGATTCTTTTAGAAGCCGTTAAACGTGTTCAGTGTCACATCAAGAGCTTCCGTTATGTTCTCATTGTAGGTACTAGCGGAGCTGTAAACATCATAAGCATCTTCAGCAACTTCATTCACAGCCTTGAAAGCCAAGGTCCAACCTAAATATTGATTAAAATAGGGTTTTAGAAAGGTAACGTAGCGTGAGAACAACTCACTCAAAACCACAACAAAGCTAATAACGGTACTGACACCATGGCAAGTAGACTAAAATGTAAAACTAGTTCCAAATTTCATTTATTCTTGGTTTTCACGTGACGTCATAAAAACTAAAATTAAAAAGTAAACAGACTTTTGCAGTTTTAGCTTCATCACGTAGAAGGCATTTTAAAAATGTTGAATTTTAGATTTTCTCACAGTACGTGACATAAAGATATCTACTCAGAAGCATGTTATGTACATGAACATTGATTCAAAGTGTTTTTTTATTTATTTTGTTTTTATTTTATTTATTTATTAATTAATTAACTTTTTTTGAGTTCTGAAAAGCCAACGTGACAAGAGAAGCGTCTATGTGAATGTTTGCAGGCTCAAAAGAGAGACGGAAACCTTTGAGATACAGCCAAATTCGAGATTATTTGACTCGTTTCCGCTCGCCAAATTTGTGTCCCTCAGAGGGACACCAACATGGCGCGTCCATTCTAAACTCAATAATTTTGAGTGGTACTTTTTGCCAAAAAACTCAAGTACGTGATATCGCACTGCCCTGAGACTTTAACATGTTGTTTATTTTTTCAAGTTTTCAAGTTTTATTTATTTATTTAAAACAGACACTAAGTTATTACTAGGCTGGCTTGCAAATGGCGAAGAGCTAATCGCGACAAGCCAGACAGTACACAGAATAATTTAGACATTTGGTTAGAGCAATAAATGAACATTAGGTACAACTACAACATGTAAAACATTACAGTCTAGGCAAAATGTAAAGAGGAAAAGAGTAGAGACTAAACTGAACTTCAGTTGGAAATTTAATCGTTCGTCATGTTAATTAAGGTATCTATCTTGACATAGGAGTTTTCAGTTTCTAGAATTTCAGTTAATTTTGTTCTAATAGATTTTTTAAAACGTTATTGGATACGTTTTTGAGACTACAGTAGTTGGTATTCAATTCCTGATTTTAACGCCAACACGTACAAAAGGCCTTACATTGAACATTAAGTGCGGATTGTTCGGTAAAAAAGTGCTCAGATGTTGATAAGCGTGTGCTGTAAGAATAAACACTGGCAATTTTAGATAATAAATTTAAAATATTAATCGGTGCAGAATTAGTATTGATCAGTCGTACATCAAATTAGAAATTTTCTTATATAAGAATTGGAGCGGTAGAAGTTTTCCGTTCAAGAAAAGGGGTAACCTTTGTAATTCTTAAAGACTACCTATAATATGTCTACTGTCTTATGTACTACTATATATACATTTTGCTGACTGACTGTATATACACGTCTTTTTTGTTAATTTTTTTAAATTTCATTGTAAATAATTTTAACTTTTAACTTTTTTATTTAGTAGCGCATTTTATAGGTTGCTACGCTTCATTTATTGGTCTTCTACAATATCTCATTTTTTAAGGTGGCTCATAACAGTTTTTCGACCGAGGGAGGTCTGGAAAAAAAACGCGCGTCGTCGCGCGAAAGCCTAACAGCGCGAGAGATTTAAAGTCTGAAAATCCAAAACAAATATGGCGGCCCGGCGACAAAAATCGAGGAAAACACCCTTGAAAACGAAGAACCAGAGACAAAGAGAGGGACAAGATCAAAAAAGGTAAATTGTAATAAATTAATTATTTGTAAACAGCTGCATGTTTTGAAACGAAGTACAAGATTTGCCTAGCTCGAAATCAATTTTTCGTGCAAAGAATTTCAGGCTAGCATAACAATGCGTAAAAAAAATATTGCTTACTTTGACCATAAAACCGCACAATATATCCTGAAGAAACAGGACTTAAAATTTTCTCTTACTAGTACGTTCTACCTTCAGGAAATGTCACTAATGGAGCTTCACGTGTCAGTAAACTGTCAGTAAGAACTATAAATCGAAACAGGAGAATGTACAAGGAAAATCAACCGGTTGAAACCGTTACACTAGTTCACGCACTACAGAAATTTCTGACCTTCCTTGGCAATATGAAGTATCCAGTCAACATTGAGTTTATCATCATTTTGATTGGCCACAATGCCTCCGTTTTTGACACTCCGATACTGCTTCGCAAAAGTAATACAGAGTTCCATTCTAAACTAAGGCAATTAAACGTTTGTTTCGCCGACAGCCAAATTCTTGTAAGGCAGCTTATAAAAGAGAAACACCCAGCACTACAGGTTCCATCAGGCGGTTTCTGCAAGTCAAACCAGTCTAGTCTTTACAATCAACTCTTTCAGGAAGATTTCGACGCCCATGATTCTTTGGAGGATGCAAAAGCACTACGAAAAATAATTTTTCAGTCACCACTCAAACTAAACAAAGAAAAACTTGTAAAATTATCATCTGTCACAGCTATTTCGCAAGCAGTTGACAGCATGTTGTACTTTGACCGGCGCCATGAAATCCTCCAAACCTTCAACGGTAAACTCTTCAACTCGAATGGCGATAATGGCATCATCAAACAATGCATAGCTTTAAACATTGCTGGGACTGGCCTTTCGTACCCAAACCTAGCTGAACTATACAAAAAGTTCGGGACGAAAGGCTTGCTAGCGATCCTGAGCATGCCACCTTCGCAGTCAACATCAAAGCGACCTCGTTTACACGAACGAAGCGAATTCTCGCAGCCCATCGCAGAACACTTTGAGAAGACAATTCCAAACACGACTGACCATTTTCACCGACGTTGAATGGTAATTTTAATATTAGTTTCATTCAAGCTTTATAAAACGCAAATATTTACGTTCGAAGAGCAGGTAAAAACTCGAACTCTCGTGTGTCCCATTATCTAGTGGTCAGCGGAATGTACCGCGCGTGCGCACATTCCCATCTTGCAAGGCCAAATTTTTTTAGCGTGGGAATCTTGCGCGGAGCTTGGTGTTACCCACGAATGTAATAACGCAAAAACGAGTTCGGCGACCCCTATTTTTTTTGGTAGGAAACGAATTACTTGATAAACCAGAAGGTGTCTACAAAAATTTAAAAAAATTCTGTGGATAATTTTTTAACAATTTAGTAGATGTGATTTTTTGCGATTTACGAAAAATTTCCTCCACAGAACTTTTAATAATAATAATAATAATAATAATAATAATAATAATAATAATGAGCTTTATTTAACCAGGGAACACCTTCAGCAGTCTGTTCTCCCAGGTGCCCCTGACATAAGTAAAAAAAATTTGAAAATTCAAAATTTTCATATGTTAGTTCTTGAAGAGTGCTTAGTTGATCCCACCCCAAAAAATATAGGGTCACCGAATTCATTTTCAAGATAAACTACGATTAATGCCAAAAAAGAGTGCAACTTCCTGTGACGTCATCCGACAGAGCCACCTTAAAAACATTTGCAAGTATTGTAAAAGGCAAGTGAAAGAGTTGATCTAATACTGTTCCAAAGCTGATATCTGGAAACAAATTCAAAGGCAGAAAAAAAGATCCGTATGCTTTGGCAATGTGTGAAATGAGAAACTGTTATGAGCCACCTTAACTTACGTGACTGACAACCAAGAATTGAACTCGATTAAAAGCCCACCCATCTGAAGAGGCAAAAAAGCTTTTTCTCTTGCCTAACACCAGCATACAGACTCTAATTTTTTTCGATAATTCAGACCCTGCCATGTCATTGTTTTACTCTCACAATTGTCCAGTTACGTAAGGTTGCTAACGTCATCAACACATCTCAAGATTCCCAGAAATGACAAATAACGTAAAATTAGTATCTAACCTCCGTCCACCATGTCGCAGTAAACTGGGAAAGCATCTCTTTCGTCTGAGAAAAATGGATAGAAAGACATGTTATTCGAAAGGCATGTATACAATATAATTTAACGACCCTTAGGAATGGGGATTTAGGGGGTTATACGAGCGTTGTATGGTGGAATCTGAACTGTTTACGTCAGGAATTCAACATAATAGTCAACTTAAGCACCAGCGTTTTTGAGCCGCGGACGTCAACCGGAAGTGAGGCGTTTTCTCCTTTTTGCATTACTAAGTGTCTTCATTCTTATAGAGACGATTCACTTGAAAATTTGTGCACAACCATTGCCCAGAAATGAGAAACGCCCACTTCCGGCTGAGGTACGTCGCTCTAAAACGCACAAAACAAAGAGAGCATATCAGTGGGACCAGTAGAAAATTAAGAGAACGTCCATTTTGCATTGAAATGTTTCATCAGAGTAATTAAAATGATGAAAAACGGACCAAAATCTAAATAATGGAGAAATCATAAAGGGTAACTAAATATATTAAATATTATGAGAATTTTTCAAAGAAGTCAATTTCTTACTGTTTTCACTGACAGTATTATTTCATCGTTGGTTGTCAAAGACGCCGTTTCACGTTTACATGTTTTGGATTATTGGTCCTTTTGGTGCAAAAATCTGTCATTTCCCATCGTGATTCATAAAGAAAGTCGAGATCCTTTTACTGTTACCTCAATCTCGCTCCCAGGGTCTCTCCTCCTCGTGAAAACGAGGTTATAGGTAGGATTGTGTTTTGTGTTCATCAACTCTCAAAAAAAGGTTTACTAACCATTCTGTGAGATCCAGTAAACACCATTATCCTCCAGAGTTTCGTTGTTGGCAGCCCTGATATCCCGACACGAATCCCCGGGATTGGATCTTGAGCCGTATGGTGGTACTTCATACTGCAGAGTTTTCCATTCACTTCCGGTGCAGACGAGTACCTTGCCATCAGCGAAGTTCAACTGACCAGCCCTACTGGGCAGACATGTGCAGTTGTGTCCTCGAACTGCTAACGCATTGTGGTAACCTCCCGGTCTGTCACAGTGCAGAGCGCTTGTAAGGTATAGCACACTGGCCAGTATGATGCCCAATGCAATCTTCTGCGCCATTTCCTGAAACGGCAGAAATCTATGTTCAATCACCCTCACACACATGGGTGGCTGGTTACTGGAGATGTCCGCTAAGAGGAGGTTAAAAGACATGATACAACGTAGACGGTAGCGTGTGTCTGTCATGGGTGATTATTTTAGTTATTGAAGGGGCTTCAAAGAAGTGTGAGATGTACACTTACAGGAGATAAATAAATGTAGATAGACTTTTAGCCTGTTTTTTACTCTGCCTTTAAATTTTTTAGTCATCTTATTTTTTAAGCATTGTATATTCTTTTTTGTATTGAGTTTCTGCTCTTTCTCATCCTGTAATATTAGTAGTTTTCTATTGTCAAAGGTAATAATAATAGTAATAATAATGATAATAATAATCTTTATTATATGACTAGCTCTTTCAGCGGTCAAGATGAATGAATTCTCCTGCTGTGATAGGCTACCCGAGTGGTAAAGATGGAGCCATCTCCTCTCTCAGATGGCTAAATCAGAGGCTACATCTATGGTTTTTTTTCCCATAAAGTCAGGAATTTTTTGTCGAAGACTGACCCTTGTCCTTCATAAAGTGACTCTTCAGAGTCAGAAAATTGGCAAAAATTAACTGAAAGAAAGTCGGTAACTTTCTTCTGTACACCGCCAAGGAAAAGTTAAAACGTACAGCAATATTGAATATTTTCTAGAAGATGCCAGAGGCCCTGCCAGGGTAAATTCCGACAAGCAACATGGCCCAAAAAGTAGAAAATGAAATCCCGACAGGCGACATCATTCCCGGCAAAATTCCGACAGTGGCACCAAGGCCGAGAATTAGCGATTTAAAGACCGACACGGGAAATTCAGACAAGCGACATGGAATCCTCCCCTGGCAGGGCCTCATACCAGGGCCCGGTGTACTTTTTTTCTGAAGACATTGTGCTCTACTGCAAATATGGCAGCAAAAATAATTTCCTTTCTTGACGAAATTTTGCAAAAGATAAACAATCAACATAGCTACGGGACTTGTTCCTATTGAGCTCGCGTTTTCCTCCCTTTGCTTCGAAATCGGCCGCTCCACAATATGCAATTCGACGTTGTCGGATCTTTGCAATCAGCTTTAAAAGAACACATTAAACTGAGCTCACGGTCAAAACCCGAGGAGGTATCTTTGTATTCCGCGCTCATGTATACAAATTACTTTTAGTCTATATACCGGACGAAATCTCAAGTTGGCTAAAATGAGCGCGCTTGAGGTTCTGGGAGTTGATGACGTTTCAACCATTTGAGCGCGCTTGAGGTTCTGGGAGTTGATCACGTGGAGTTCTGGGTAATGAAGACACCACTGCTTTAAATATAGGCGGAATATCATTTGAGAACACAGAACCATATGGTTTGTAGAGGTAAGCGAGATTTTTTTTAATTTAAGAGAAGACTTGAAGAAATTTTCCGGTCACCCTTTGGAATAAGGAGCCTTGCGACCTTCGAAGCAGAAGTTTCCGGGATTGGAGGACTGATCCAAACAGTGCGAACTGTGACACAGATTAAAACATACCAGAAACAAGTCATTTCCAGCGACTGAGAGCAGCTGAAAGACTCAGGCACACAAATCTTTTCCATTGACTGAAACAGTCCAAAACTACGATTTGTGAGATACAAAGCTACTAAGCTTTGAAGACGTTCGAGTCCAACAGCCGAATTAGAAATCAGCTGTGAAGTTGAAAACCAGTCACGCAACAGTTCAAGAGAAATAGTCAGTTTGTAGCTCGAATAATACATTGTGCATTGCTGTTAAAATAAACTTTGGATATGTCATCCATTTGTCATTCTCGCGCGTGGAAAGGTGAGAAAATTTTCAGATTGCTTGCCGCTGATTTATGAAGAACAGAATAGAATAGAATTTATTCTTGTACTGTTGATTGTTTAGGGGTTTTCTCATCTTTCCGCGAGAATGAAAAGTGAATGCAAATCAAAGTTTTCCAACAAGCAACAAACGTTATGAATATAGGTAAACAGCAATACAAAATGTACTATTATTTTCAGAATTCTTGCTCGAGAAACGTGGAATTTATTCTTGTGCAGTTTTTTATTTTTTTATTTTATTTATTTATTTTTTTTTTATTTATTTATTTTTTTTGGTTTTCTCACCTTTCCGCGAGAATGACAAATGAATGCGAATGAAATTTTTCCAGTACAAGCAACGTACGGTATAAATATAAGTAAACACCGATACAAAATGTACTATTATTCTTAATAGCGGGGGCAGTTTTAGTGTGAACTATAACTTGTTAAAAATAATAGGTTTCATACTGATGAGTCATATGCCCTATAATGTGTCGCAACATTTCAATTTGTCGTTGTAAATTCTGACCAGTGAAATTGATACATTAAGTGAAAGATAAAAACCTTCACTGAAATGTCACTGCCACTTGTGGGGATTCGGTTACTTGGAAATGTTAGGGTATACCAATGGCATTTTGAGCAAGGGTATATACGGGACAGAGCATTCACCCTTTTTAGTACAGTTTCACATAACTATACCATAATCTATTTTCTAAATTTACTTGCAACTATCAATAAATATTATCGCTGTGGACTTTCGAAGGATCGCGATCGCTACCAAGGAAACTTATCGTATACCACCCAATTTGAATGACAGCTTGTTAACTAACAGTATGACAAAAATAGAATTTGACGGGGTTGTTTTTTGGAGAGCGATGTTTACCAACAAAAGGTTCAAACTGTATTCATTATATATAAAAAATTGGCGCATTCAGTTAGAGATACCGCTAATAAATGTAGCTGACTACTTTTCGGATAGACAACAACAACACGAACTTAGATAATTAAGTCTAAATGTATCACAAATGAAATGCAAGGTACATTCTAACTGAATATACAGTAAACCTCACTTAACAGAATTCAGTAAAATGTCTCTAAGTAGAGCGTACCGTTACTCAACAAATCACAAAGTTAAAAGTATAAGGTTTACTTCGTTGTTAATGTTCTGCTGCTTAAACAGAAATTGATTGCAAAAATTATTTACTAGCAGAAATTTCAGTTATCTTGAAGCGCAAAAATTTGCTACCACAAAACTCAAAAAGTTGCCAATCCGCAAAATATAACCCCCAGAAAATTTTCAGGCTACACTGTAATCGTATCATTTTATGAAACTGCAATTTTAGGAAAGTTCACGACAAGCTTCTCGACTTCAAAGTGCGTTTTAAATACCCTGCTCCTTGAACCGAATATCTCAAAAATTAGTTCTAAACATAAATTTCAGTCATCTAGCTAGAGTCGAGATCTCTTTCCCCGAAAATGTTCATCCTACATAGTATTTAAATGGTTTCCGTGGGATCTTTGCAGTCAGCCTTAAAAGAACACATTAAACTGAACTGAGGTCAGTAACTGTTACACCATTGCAATCATATGCTCCCTCGGTTTGATTCTTGGTAACTTATTTGGTCATATCTTTACGTTAATTAGTACCGATCATATCTTGTCCAAAATTCAAGGTAGGCCCTAAAATGGAGTGATACTTGTAAGTCGTAATTCCCGTAATCGGCTATGTTGCCTTCATTGGTGGTCGAACCATTTCTACTTGCCGTTATACATAATTTTTCAAGTGTACTACAGCTGACCTGCTATTTACCGCATTTCTGGTGATGGAGCTTATAAATTTATTCAGTAAAATAGTTCCATGAAGTAGCTTCGGCGAGTTTGAAATAAACTAGATGATAAAGAAATCGGTTGCTTATACAAAGCGGAGAAACTAAAATACTTACTACGTTCTTGGATCTCTCCGAACTATGTCCTCCGAAGCGTACCTCGTAATGAGAAACATGCTCTATCATGGCATTACTTGAAATAGCGATTTAAAATTTAAAAAAAGACAACAACAACAACTTCGTATTGTCCGCCCTTTTTTTGGTAAAAGCGTTGAGGTAACGCCCCCGCAACCGTGGTTTTTTATTGAAAACGACTTTCTCTTGTCTCCCTTTTTTTCTTTTTTATAAATGCTGAGCTAACGCCGCTCCAATCACGCAAAGTTAAGTCATTTATTAAAAATTTGGCATTGAAACATCAATACTATCTCATAAAGGAGTCGACCCCCAAGAAGGTCATCATGAATGACACAATGATACAACCGCTAATAAATGTGAACTCCTTTTCTTCTATAAAGAGCATAAACTGTGTAAAAAGTGAGTGTTCTAGAAGAGAAAACCTCCAATATATCCAAGTTTAATTTCCCCAGAAAAATCAGTTGGCCAAATTTTTTGTGAGAACAAGTGAAATCCTTGTAACTAGAGCGAATGGTAAGATCCTAGTGAATCTTTGAGGTATCTTCTAACGTTTAGCTGCATTTCACTTAAAACCTTGGTTTCAGTTATACAAATCCGCTGATCCTGTTGGAGAAACAAAGGATATTTTTTTTTTAAATAAATGCCATTGCTTTGTGTGCTATGTTCACGGGGGGAGCATAACATGGATAGGAGTGACATCAACACCCTTTGTTGGCCGCCATGTTGACATGCGACGCCTGAAGCCATTTCTACTTCTGCTCGCCATAATTTTGAAAGCAAAAAGTTCTGTAGCTTAAATTTCTGAAAACGTCTCTATGCTCGTTACCGTGTAGCATGAAAATTTTGCGGGTTTTAATTTTTGCGGATCTTGTGGATAATAACCGAATTTGACGGGGTTTAATTTCCACTGCTATCTTTGGGAGAGCAATGTTTACCAACAAAATGTTCAAACTGTGTTCATTCTATAAAAACGTTGGCGCCTTAACTTGGAAATACCGCTAATAAATCAACTACTTTTCGGATAGACAACAGCAACACGAACTTACATAAATAGTCTAAATTTATCACAAAAGAAATGCAAGGTACACTCTACTTGAATACACAGTAAACCTCACTTTACAGAATTCAGTGAAATGTCTGGTTACTTCGTTGTTAATGTTCTGCTGCTTGAACAGAAAACTGATTGCAAAAATTATTTCGTAACAGAAATCTCAGTAATCTTGAATCGCAAAAATTTGCTACCACAAAGCTCAAAAAGTCGCTAATACGCAAAATATAACTACCAGACAATTTTCAAGCTACACTGTAATCGTATCATTTTATGAAATTGCAATTTTTGGAAAGTTCACGACAAGCTTCTCGACTTCAAAGTGCGTTTTAAATACCCTGCTCCTTGAACCATAATTAGTTCCCAGCATAAATTCTTTTTCCCGGAAAATTTTCATACTGCACACCATGTAAATGAATATCGTGGGATCTATGCAGTAAGCCTTGAAAGAACGCATTAAACTGAACTGGGGATCATCTCGTGTCCTAAATTCAAGGTAGGCCCGAATATCGAGAGATACATGAAACTCGTAATACCCATACTCTACCAATATAATATTGCTGGCTTCAGTGTTGGTCGAACCATTTCTACTTGTCGTTAGACATAATTTTCTAAGTGTACTTCCGCTGACGTGCCATTTACCGCATTTCTGGTGATGGAACCTATAAATTTATTTAGAAAAATAGTTCTTTGAAGTAGCTTCGACCAGTTTGAAATAAACTAGATGACAAAGAAATCGGTTTCTTATAAAAGGCGCAGAAAGTAAAAGAGTTGCTCATCTTGTTCTTGGATCTCTCCGAACTATGTCCTTCGAAGTGCACCTCGTAATAAGAAATATGCTCTATCATGGCGATTTAAAAAATAAAATAAAAACAACTTCTTCTTGTCCAAAATTTTTTTTTTTGGTAAGAGCGCTGAGATAACGAACCCGCAACCTTGGTTCTTTAAAAAAAAATCAACTTGCTCTCGTCTACCTTTCTCTTTTTTCCATTTTTTGTTTGTTTGTTTGTTGTTTTTTACATTCGCTGAGCTAGCCGCGCTCCAATCACGGAAACTGTATTCGTTATATTAAAACGTGGCGACGAAATATCAAAGGAGTCGATCCCCAAGTGGGTCATCGTCTGTTTTCGCCGCTGGCTTCCCAAGAATTAAATTAAAGAGAACGCGCATTTCTTTAATTGAAAAAGTTGATTTGACAAGGATAGCTTGATAGATTGAAAATGAAAGCGAGCGTTAGTAAAATAAATGATTTTAACGTTCAAGAACTCACCGGTTGTAAAATTGACGGTTAATTCCTTCACTCGAGCTCGCTGTATCAATACTCCAGAAAATACTTCTTTGCTTAAGGCTCTTGGCGCATTTAATTTATGCGTTTATCCATGCTCATTGTTGATAATAGGTTTCAAACTAATGAGGCATATGTCGTGTGAATGTGCCGCAACTTGTCTTTGTAATTCTGAACAGTGAAATTGATACATTGAGTTCAAAGACCAAACCCTTCACTGAATTGTAAATGCTACTCGTGGGAGCTCGGTGACTTGGAAACGTTAGGGTATACCAATGGTATATTGAGCATACGTTTATTGTGCAGAGAGCCTTAAGTGTACTCTTTTCAGCAAAGTTTTCACATAACTATACCATAATTAATCTTTTTTCTGTGTAACTATCAATAAGTAGTATCGCTGCGGACTTTCGAGGAATCGCTACCTAGGAAACTTGTGGTATACTAACGCAATTCTTATGTCAGCTTCTTAACAATGATTACAATTTCTTTGACGGCGTTTAATCTCTATTGCTATTTTGGGAAAGCAATGTATACCAACAAAATGTTCAAACTGCATTCGTTATATTAAAAATTTCGTGCCGAAACTTCAATACTGTCTCATAAAGTGCTAACCATGAAGGTCACAATAAATGATTAAATTTGGAAATACCGCTAATAAATGTGAACTCCTTTTCTACTGTAAAAAACAAAACGAATTTAAAAAGGAATGTTCTACAGGGGTAAAACTCCAGTGTATCCCAGTTTTCTCAGAGAATTCAATTGACCATTTATTTTGCGGAAACTCCTAAAATCCTTGTAACTCGGGCGAATGACAAGATTTTAGTCGATCTTTGATGTGTATTCTAACGGTTTGCTCGTTGATCACTTACAGCCGTCGTTTGTACGGGAAATCCTCTAATCCTCGTTGAAATACAAAGGATGATTTTCTTTTGAATAAGTGTCATTGCTTTGTGTGCTTAGTTCACGGAGGGCTTAACATAAATCACAGTCACACCCCTCCCTTCGCTGCAATCACGGAAACGTTATTAAAAGCGACTTGCTTTTGTCCACCTATTTTCCTTTTTTTGGAAGCGTTGAGCTGACGCCGCTCCAGTCACGCAAACTTTTTTCTTTTTATTAAAAATGTGGCCCTCAAACACCAAGACTATCTCATAAAGGAGTCGACCCCCAAGAAGGTCATCATGAATGACACAATGATACAACCGCTAATAAATGTGAACTCCTTTCTTCTATAAAGAGCATGAACTGTGTAAAAAGTGAGTGTTCTACAGGAGAAAACCTCCAATATATCCAAGTTTAACTTCCCCAAAAAGATCAATTGGCCAAATATTTTGTGAGAACAAGTGAAATCTTTGTAACTAGAGCGAATGGTAAGATCTTAATCAATCTTTGAGGTATCTCGTAACGTTTTGCTGGATTTCACCTTAAACCATGGTTTATAAAAATCCGCTGACCCTGATGGAGATACAAAGGATGATTTTTTTAAATAAATGCCATTGCTTTGGGTGCTACGTTCACGGAAGGCATAACATGGATAGGAGTGACATCAACACCCTTTGTTGGCCGCCATGTTGACATGCGACGCCTGAAGCAATATCTACTTCTGCTCGCCATAATTTTGAAAGCAAAATACTATGTAGCTTAACTATTTAAAAACATCTCTTTGTTCGTTACCGTGTAGTATGAAAATTTTGCCGGTAACCGGCTTTTATTGAAACCCCTGTAACTGCGATGATCAGTCACATATTTAATTGCATTCATTACTAAAACATTTGGCGCCTTCACTTGGAAATACCGCTAATACGTGTTAACTTCTGTTTGAATAGACAACAGCAACGCGAAATAAGATAAACAGTCTAAATTTATCACAAAAGAAATGCAAGGTGTATTCTTCTTGAATAGACGGTACAACTCAGTTTACAGAATTCAGTGAAATGTCTAAGTAGAGCGTACCGTAACTCAACAAATAACATAGTTGAAGTATAAAGTTTACTTCGTTGTTAATGTTTTGCTGCTTGAACAGAATATTCATTGCAAACATTTTTTACCAGCAGAAATGTCAGTCATCTTGAACCGCAAAAATTTGCTACCACAAAACTCAAAAAGTCGCCAATCCGCAAATGTAACTTCCACAACATTTTCACGCTACACTATAATCGTATCGCTTTATGAAATTGCCATATTTGGAAAGTTCACGACAAGCTTCTCCTCTTCAAAGTGCGTTGAAAATGCCCTGCTCCTTGAACCGAAGATCTCAAAATTTAGTTCCCACCATAAATTTCAGTCATCTCGAGCCGAAATTCTTTTTCCCGGAAAATTCTCATGCTACACAGCATGTGTGTCGTGGGATCTATGCAGTCAGCCTTGAAAGAACACAGTAAACTGAACTTAGGATGTAACTCCTAATTCCCGTATTCCGCCAATATTGTTGGCTTCAGTGGTCGACGAACCATTTCTAGTTGTCGTTATACATAATTTTGTACTTCTGCTGACCTGCTATGTACCGCATTCCTGGAGATGGCGTGTAAATTTATTTAGAAACATAGTTCTATGTAGTAACTTCGACGAGTTTGAAATAAACTAGATGATAAAGAAATCGGTTTCTTGTAAAAGGCGCAGAGAGTAAACGACTTACTCGTCGCGTTCTTCGATCTCTCCGAACTAAGGCTTCCGCAGTGCACCTCGTAATGAGAAATGTGCTCTATCATGGCATTACTTCAAGCCTCTTGTCCACCAATTTCTTTTTTTTTTTTTTTTAGTAAAAGCTCATAGGTAACACCCCCGCAACTATGGTTCTTTATTAAAAACAACTTTCCCTTGTCCGCCTTTGTTTTGTTTTGTTTTGTTTTCTTTTCTTTTTTACAATTGCTGAGCTAACCGGGCTCAAGTCACGGAAACTGTATTCGTTATATTAAAATATGGCGACGAAATATTAATAGTGTACTCATTAGTGTCTAATAAAGGAGTCGCTTCCCAAGTAGGCCATCATCTGTTTTCTCCGCTGGCCTTCTCCGCGTATTTCTTTAATTGCAAAAGTTACTATAACAAGAATAGCTTGATAGATTGAAAATGACAGCGAGCGTTGGTAAAATAAATGACATTATAAGGCTCAAGAACTCACCAGTTGTAAAATTGACAGTTAAGTCCGTCCAGTCCTTCACTCAAGCTCGCTCACAGTATCAACACCACGGAAAATACTTCTTTGATTAAACCTTTTGACCCATTTAGTTTATAAGTTTACCCATGCTCATTGTTGATAATAGGTTTTCATGCTAATGAGACATATGTCGTGTGAATGTGCCGCAACTTTTCAATTTGTCTTTGTAATTCTGAACAGTGAAATTGATACATTGAGTTCAAAGATCAAAACCTTCACTGACTTGTAAATGCTGCTTGTGGGAGCTTGGTCACTTCGAAAACGTAAGGGTATACTTACGGTATATTGAGCACAGGTTTGTTGTGGAGAGAGCCTTAAGTGTTTACTCTTTTTAGTAAAGTTTTCACATGACTATACCATAATCCATTTTCTAAATTTGCTCGTAACTATCAATAATTAGTATCGCTAGGGACTTTTGAGGCAACGTTACCTAGGAAACTTATGGCATATTAACGCAATTCGTATGACTGCTTCTTAACAATATTGACAATCTCTTTGACGGCCTTTAATTTCTATTGCTATTTTTGGGAGAGTAATGTATACCAACAAAATGTTCAAACTGTATACGTTATATTTAAAATTTGACGCCAAAACTTCAATACTCTCTCATAAAGGAGTAACCATGAAGGTCACAATAAATGATTAAATTTGGAAAACCGTTAATAAATGTGAACTCCTTTTCTACTGTAAAGAGCAAAACAATTTTAGAAAGGAATGTTCTGCAGGAGAAAAACTCCAATGTATCGCATTTTTCTACAGAAATAAATTGACCATCTACTTTGCGGTAACTCCTGAAATCTTTGTAACTCGGACGAATGATAAGATCTTAATCGATCTTCGATGTGCATTCTAACGGTTTCCTCGTTGATCACTTAAGACCGTCGTTTATACGGGAAATCCTCTGATCCTCATTGAGATACAAAGGATGATTTTCTTTTGAATAATTGTCATTTCTTTGTGTGCTTGGATCACGGAAGGCTTAACATATATCACAGTCACACCACTCCCTTTGTTGGCAATCCTGTATGTATATATATATATATATATATATATATATATATATATATATATACATATATATATAAGTTGAAGGATTAAAGAGGACGCATCGATGCTCTGTGACTCTGAGTTTCGCGCCTAAGCGTTCGTCAAACAGCGCTTAGACGCGAAACTAGAGTCACAGAGAATCGATGCGTCCTCTTTAATCCTTCAACTTATGTATACTTAGCTCTGCTACCACAGCACTGATTGAGCACTTTATGCCAAGGTAGACTCTACCTCCACATTTATATATTCCAAAATTTATTCTATTCAAGTTCAAGAAGGATCAGACTGGGGAGAGCATGGCGGAGTGAAGACGTTAATCTCAAAGCTCCGTCCACCGTAAATCTATTTATGGCTTTCTATGGAGTCGTCATCCTTATTTGTTACACCAAAGAGGAAGTTTAGTCGCAACACGTCAAGCAGCAGTTCACAAGATACATCACCAGTGGATAAACGGATGAAAGAATCAATTTCTCCCGACGAGAAGACTACAGAAGAAGACGAAGTAATGGCCGCACAGTTGACACTGTCAGAAAGCGTTACAAACAAATTGGACCTTATCCTAGCAAGACTGAACAGTCTGGATTCGAGAATTGAGGAATTAAATAGTACGGTGAAAAGTTTACAAAGTAAGACTTCTGCCATTGAAATTGAGATTGGTTTGATGAAGGACAAACAGACGAGTTTAGATGACAGTTTCGCGCACATAGAGAACAATTCTAAGTTTGTTGATGAACACATCAAGGAACTTCAAAGTAGCTTGGAAAAAAGGAAAGATGAGATTGTTGAATGTCAAAAGAAAAGTCTTTACTTGGAGGCATATAGCCGTAGAGAAAATCTGAAATTTGAAGGAATTGCAGAAGGTTCCCAACTCGGTTCGAGATCCGATCCAAGCGAGGACACAAAACAGGTCCTCGTAGGCTTCCTTGAAAACGTTCTGGGGATTGAAGACGCCAAAAACATCGAGTTTCAGCGAGTGCACCGATTAGGCAAGCCACAGAATGCCAATGGAGTTGCAGGCCGAACGATTATAGCACGCTTCCTTCGTTTCTCTGACAGGGAACGAGTTTTTAAGCAAGGTCGCAAACTTAAAGGCACCAATTACAGGATGTTCGAAGATTTTCCGAAGGAAATACAACAAAAAAGAAAAGCCCAGATGGAACGACTAAAAGCGGTAAGGAAACAAGGCAGACGCGCTAATTTTAGTAGATCAGAACCAGATAAACTAGACATTGACAGAAAATATGTTACATTGTAAATTTGTGTGTTTTAAGCCTTTTATCTCTTTTCTTCTTTGCTGGTTACTTAATATTCTCAGCGATTTTTATGGTAATTTCGATGTTGGTCTTTCAGCATGTGACAAATGCTCTTTCCTTTATTTATATCAACAATAGAGTAAATAAGTGTGAATGACATATGAAATGAATCATATATGAACTGCGGAAATGAAATCAAATGAAGAATGATCCTCGCAGTTGTGAACGCAATTTATGCAATTGCGAAAAGAAGCCTGAAAAAAATTCAGGACTTCAACGGGGTTCGAACCCGTGACCTCGCGATTACCGGTGCGATGCTCTAACCAACTGAGCTATGAAGCCACTGACGTTGGGAGCAGGTCAATTGTGGGTTCATATGTTCCCGTGAAAGAAATGAGTGTGAATGACATATGAAATGAATCATATATGAACTGCGGAAATGAAATCAAATGAAGAATGATCCTCGCAGTTGTGAACGCAAGTTCATTTCCGCAGTTCATATATGATTCATTTCATATGTCATTCACACTCATTTCTTTCACGGGAACATATGAACCCACAATTGACCTGCTCCCAACGTCAGTGGCTTCATAGCTCAGTTGGTTAGAGCATCGCACCGGTAATCGCGAGGTCACGGGTTCGAACCCCGTTGAAGTCCTGAATTTTTATCAGGCTTCTTTTCGCAATTGCATAAATTGCGTTCACAACTGCGAGGATCATTCTTCATTTGAATAGAGTAAATAACTTCCTATGTTTATTATGATTTTTCAATACGTGACAAAAGTTTTTTTTTTTTTTATGGTAACAAATTACAATAGAACAATTACCTTCTTTTTATAATGCTGCGCTCCATAGTTACCAATTCTATAGTTTACCAATTTTATTAATATTGCGGTGGAGGAGTGAAGGGATAAGCGGCGGTATGAGGCTGTTACACTTGTATCAGGAATTTGAGGTAAGTTCTTTGTTGTGTACGTTCTTTCTGTTACAGTTTTGTAATGTGTTTGTCTTAAGTTGTAAAATTCGTTATCGTTTTCTTTATGCACTGAGGAGATATGTCACGCCGTTTCCCTGTAATAGGTTTATTGTATTTGTACGTGTAGCTTGTGTAAAATGCGTAATTGAACACGGAAGCCCAGATAGCAATGCACATTTCTGCTTCTTATCCTTTGAAGATTCTTCTACAATCCCGCTGGCATACGATATTTTAACGTCGGACTAAAAAATGGGTGTCGATACATGTAAGCTAATCTCGTTAAATGTACAGGGTATTAGTAATTTTCTGAAAAGAAGAGTGATCTTAACGTGGTGTCGAAAGCAAAAGGCAGACTTTATTTTTTTGCAAGAAACTCACTCGAAAAAAGACACAGACATTCAATTGAAAAATGAATGGGGAGGCGAGATCATCATGTCGCATGGAAGCCCAAATTCATGTGGAGTGGCAATTCTGCTTAAAAAAGGTGTTGACTGTGTCATTCACTCCAAAATTTTGGACCCCCTGGGACGCTATATAATTCTTAAAGCGGAAATTAAAGACAAAATGTATGTATTAATAAATATTTATGCACCAAACAAAGACACAAGTATAGTTAAATTTTTTCACACGTTGCTGACGACATTGCATAAAGAAAACCTAGACGAAGAAGAAAATATCATTCTAGGAGAAGATTTCAACTGCCCTCTAAATCCGCTTCTTGATAAGAAAGGGGGTATGTTAATACCGAGGAAATCCGTTGTGGCGACTGTTGAAAGTCTACAAGACGAACTTGACCTTGTTGACATTTGGAGGATTAAAAATCCAACAAAAAAAGCTTTACGTGGAGCCAAAATTCCCCAATGATCTTTTGTCGTTTGGACTACTGGCTAATTTCTAACAGTTTACATGATTCAGTAACAGAAACAGGTATAATCCCTGCTATAAAAACAGACCACTCGGCAATCTCTATAGAGTTCTGTAACAGTGACCATGATATCAAAGGTCCCGGCTATTGGAAAATGAACTGTTCCCTTTTGGAAGATGTTGATTATATTAACGATATTATAGTAAAGATTCCAGTGTGGCTAGCGGAGGGTCGTAATGAGTTGTCAGATAATCGAAATATCTGGGACTGGATAAAATATAATATTAGAGTTAACGCAATTCAACATTCGAAACGTAAAGCGAGGGAAAGGAATGATAAAGAAAACAACTCCAAAACGATTACGCCAAAGCAAAGCAGAATTTTGACTTAGACCCTAATAACGCGAATGTTAATGCTTTTAATTCGGCCAAAGAAAATCTTGAACTATTTTACGAACAAAAAGTCCAAGGAATTGTGATTCGTGCACGGGCTCGCTGGCATGAACATGGCGAGAGAAGCAGCAAATATTTCCTTAACTTAGAGAAAAGGGACCATGTTAAAAAGCACATGCGGAAATTGAAAATTAGTGGCTCGATCAAAACTGATCCTTTCAATATACTTTCTGAGCAAAAACGTTTCTATCAAGATCTATATACAAGTAGAAATAATAGAGCAGATAATACGCATACAGCTCAATCTTTTTTGAGTAATTTAGATATTCTTAGACTCACAGAAGAACAAAAACTATCGTGTGAGGGTAAAATAACCTCAGATGAATGTGCTTCGATAATAGAAAGTTTCCATAATAACAAATCTCCAGGCAGTGACGGAATTCCTGTGGAATTTTATAAAAAATTCTGGTCACTTATTAGCGAACCTTTCACTAAATGTGTCAATGAATGCTATGAAATAGGAGAAATGTCTCGTTCTCAAAAACAAGCGGTCATAACCCTCATTGAAAAGAAAGGGAAGGATCGATCATTACTAGAAAACTGGCGACCAATTTCTCTTGTTAACGTCGATACAAAAATTATGTCAAAAGTTATAGCGACCAGAATTAAAAACGTTTTGCCTAACATTATTCACCATAATCAGACTGGCTATGTTAAAGATCGATATATTTGCGAAACAGTACGACCAGTCTTCGATATAATGGACTTTACCCTGCGAGAAAATGTCCCCGGTCTATTGATATTTATCGACTTCCAAAAAGCATTCGACAGTATAGAGTGGAACTTTCTCGTCAGTTGTCTAGAGGCCTTTAATTTTGGTCCGGACTTCATTCGATGGGTTAAGATATTCTACAAAAATATACAAAGTTGTGTGATTAACAATGGTCTCATGTCTGATTATTTCACACTGGAACGGGGAGTCAGGCAAGGAGATCCGCTGTCTCCGTATTTATTTGTTGTAGCAATTGAATCTATAGCAATAGCAATAGGGAACAGTCCAGCGATAAAGGGTATTATGATTGGCAATGAAGAAACAAAGCTGCTTCGATACGCAGACGATATGACCGCAGTTTTGTCTGACATAAACTCGGCTCAAGCTCTTTTCAACGTTCTTGACGTCTTTAAGAAAGTGTCTGGTCTTATGATAAATACTACCAAAACTGAAGGCATGTGGATCGGATTTACTAAGGAAAACAAAGCCAAACCTTTTGGCATAAAATGGCCTAATGAACCAATAGTGTTGAAAAACTTATAAATATCTGGTCTTCAAGAGGTCTTTCGATCTATGGGAAGGTGACGATAATTAAGTCCTTAATTATTCCAAAATTTGTTTATATTTCATCGCTGTTACCCATTCCCAAAGAAATCATCCAAGAGCTAAACCGATTACTATTTAAATTTTTATGGAAAGGAACCGATAAAGTAACCAGGTTATCCGCAATTAACGAGTACGAGAATGGAGGGTTAAAAATGATCGACTTAGAAAGTATGATCCAATCACTTAGGTTAGCCTGGATAAAAAGAATTTTGGGGACAAATGGCGGTACATGGAAAAGTTATTTACAACACCTTCTAAATCGGTTTGGAGGTCTCTTTTTATTTCACTGTAATTACGACGTCAAAGACATTCCCATCACATCTCAATTTTATTCTGAGTTACTAAAATGGTGGTCCGACTTTCGAGAGGAATTTGACAAAGAGAAAGATCGACAAAATATAGTATGGAATAATAAAGAGATACGTATAAACAATACGCCAGTTTTTTACAAAAGCTACTTTGAGTCCGGTATCATCTATGTAAATGATCTTTTATTTCATTTAAGCAATACGGACTCTTTTAAGATTATTTCAAAGAAAATCAGTAAAACAAATTTTTTAATTTGGGCAGGACTTCGACACTCCGTACCTTCCCATTTAAAATCACCGAACAATTGCACTTCTTCAATTATCTCTCTCCCATTTAGAATCGATAACAATGATTTCGATGTGCTGGAAAAGAAATCGAAAGATTACTACTTACTGATTAAAAGCAGAAAAGCTCAGTTTCCAAATAATTCACTACTTCTTAAACATGATTTTAACTTAACCGATGATCAATTGAAAAAGTATTTTCATCCTTCCTCATAACATAGCCTTCGAACCATACATTAAAGCTTTCCAGTACAAGATTCTTAATTCTATATTATACACTAATACCAAACTATACAAGATAGGTTACACTGTGGATGATAAATGTTCTTTCTGTGAATCAGAACCAGAAACGCTATCTCATTTCTTCTTCCAATGTGTGCACTCCCAACTTTTCTGGAAACACTTCGAATCCTGTTACTATTCTTTAACAAAAGAGTTCGTTCATCTTACTCTCCAAGATGTACTGATAGGAATAATAATTTCAAAGTGTCCCTTACTTAATTATTTGTTACTGATTGCTAAAGCATATCTTTGGGATTGTAGAAGGGCTGAAATGCTTCCAGACATAACCGGTTTCAAGCTTAAGGTTAAAATTAAATATGAGACAGAAAAATATATATGTATTAAAAACAATACTATGGATAAATTTAATAGAAAATGGGCGTTGACCTCTGGCTCTGTGCCTCAATAGTTTTTTTTTTTTTGTTCAGGCAGGTTTTTTAGGATACGTAATATCTAATTGCACGTATAGTGTAAGTAAGTAAGTAAGTACGTAAGTAAGTAAGTAAGTAAGTAAGTAAGTAAGTAAGTGTAAGTGTAAGTGTAAGTGTAAGTGTAAGTGTAAGTGTAAGTGTAAGTAGACTGTAAGTGTAAGTAAGTAATGAACCGTGTCACTTTCTGCATATATTTATAGCCCTCTATGTTAATGTAAGCATTCAGGCAGTTTTTTATAATTGTTGTTGTACTCTTGTTTGCTTACTGAATTAATTTTAAAAAAAAAGTTCAAGAAGGATATATATATATATATATATATATATATATATATATATATATATATATATATAACTTGAATAGAATAAATTTTGGACAGCGCTCGACTCTGAGAGGAGCGGTGACTATAATGACTGAATGGTAGCAAGATTCGTTTAAATTGCTTGTTGAGAGTGGATGAGTGTCGGATAGACAACTGCACCACGAACTTAGATAAATAGTCTAAATTACTCACAAAGAAATATACACTCTACTCGAAAACACGGTAAACCTCACTTTACAGAATTCAGTGTAATCTCTCTAATGTATAAAGTTTCCTTCGTTTTTATCGGTTTTGTTGCATGTACAGAAAACTGATTGCAAAAAATATTTCCTAGCAGTAATTTCAGTCATCTTGAACCGCAAAAATTTCCTCCCGCAAAATACGAAAAGTCGCCAATCAAATCAATATTTTCTCTCAAAATTTGTCGCACTACATTGTAATCGTATTATTTTATGAACTGGCAATTTGTAGACAGTTCACAACAAGCGTCTGCTGGAACAGAAAATCGCAAAAATGTGTTCCCAGCAGAAATTTCAGTCATCTCGAATGACAAAAATTTCTTCTCTCAAAATTTCCTGCTACACGATAGATGCCATTGGATGTCATGGGATCTTCGCAGTCAGCCTTGAAAGAATAAAGTAACTTGAGCGGGGGAGGGTAAGTGTTACACCATTGAAAATGTGTACTCTCTATTTGATTCTTGGTGACTACCGAGATTTGGTCATATCTTTACGTTAATTAGTACGGATTATCTCGAGTCCTAGATTCAAGATAGGCTCAAATATAGGGTAATACACGTATAACACCCGTAATCCGCCAAGTTGATTGTTGGTCCAACCACCTCTACTTGTCGTTTATATACATAACTTTTCAAGCGTACTGCTGAATGTATAAACATCGATTTGGTAGTGAGGACCTTTCAATCAGTAAGGTTTCGTGTCTAGACCCTTAACCTATTATCAAATCCAATTCAATTATTTTATGTATACGCGAGAAATTATGTCGCCATTTTCATGAGGAAAATATTGATGCCATATTTCTGCTGGTTCTTGTTACTTTGACCAGCTATTTGCCGCAAGGCCTCTGGTGGAGCCTAAACATATTCTTAGCATTTAGTTCTATAAAGAAGCTTCAACGAGGTTGAAATAATCTAGATGATAAAGAAATCGGCCTCTTACAAAAGTCGCAAAAAGTACCGGCTGAAAGACATACTCGTCGCGTTCTTGGATCTCTCCGAACTATGTCTTCAGCTGTGCACCTCGTAATGAGAAATGTTGCTCTATCATGAAACGGGAGCAATTTTTTAAATTAAAAACAACTTCCTCTTGTCCAACATTTTTATTTCGTACAAGCCCTGAGCTAACGCCGCTGCAATGACGGAAACTTTATTTAAAACGACTTTCTCCTGTCTACCTTTGTTTTTCTTTTTTACAAGCGTTGAGCTAACGCCGCTCCAATCACGCAAACTATATTCATTTATTAAAAATGTAGCCCTGAAACATCAAAACTGTCTCATAAAGGAGTCGATCCCCAAGAAGGCCATCATGAATAACATAACACAATGACACAACCGCTAATAAATGTGAACTCTTTTTCTTCTATATAGAACATAAACTGTGTAAAACGTGAGTGTTCTACAGGAGAAAAACTCCAATATATCCAGGTTTAATTTCCCCAGAAAAATCAATTGGCCAAATATTTTGTGAGAACAAGTGAGATCCTTGTAACTGGGGCGAATGGTAAGATCCTAGTGTATCTTTGAGGTATCCGCTAACGTTTTGCTGGATTTCACTTAAAACCGTGGTTTATACAAATCCGCTGATCCTGATAGAGATACAAAGGATGATTTTTTTTCTTTAATAAGCACTATTGCTTTGTATGCTACGTTCACGGAGGGCATAACATGGATCAGAATGATATCAACACCCTTTGTTGGCCGCCATATTGACATGCGAGGCCTGAAGCCATTTCTACTTCGACTCGCCATAATTTTGAAAGCAAAAAATTATGTAGCTTAACTTTTTAAAACATCTCTGTGCTCGTTACCGCGTAGCATGAAAATTTTGCGGGTTTTAAATAATTTTTTGCGGATTTGGGGGATAATTGCCCTCCATCCGCAAAAATAAATTCCCGCAGAAGAATGCCGCAGAAATTTACCCCCTTCAATCCGATAAAGAACTCTGCTTTGTAATGTAAACTCGCGTTAATGGGGCTATATGTATCGAACGTTGAACAAACATAAGAATCGAAACTCGTAGATATATAATAGTCCTAATTTATGTATAGGTAATCACATGATTTCGAGTGCAATTTGGAATAAATAAGCACGAGTAAATTTTTTCAAACACTCACAAAATTGCACGAGCCCGTAGGGCGAGAGCAATTTGTGGTCTTTAAAAGAAATTTACAAGTGCTTGTTTATTCCAAATTGCATGAGAAAAATCATGTGATTACATATTAATAATATGCACGAAAAAAGTGTGTTGCATAATAAGCAACGCAAGTGAATCACGTTCAACTGGCTCATAACTTTCGATTTCGTCGGTAATTCCCTTCTCTACACATCACTCTCTCCAAACAGAGAGTCAAAAAGCAGTGCTTTTCGCACCGTGCTCGTTTTTCGAGCTATTTTCAGCTCCTCTTGGAAAGAAAACCTGCTCAAAAACGCAGGCCATTGTTTTATGTTTTCACAATTTTCAACGCGGCTCAAACTTACAGCGAACTTGTTGCTATAGAAACAGCTACAATTTGAATGGCTAATTCAAACTTCTATTGTTTCTAAACCAATCAAAATACATTTGTAATTGCACTGTGTTACAGTAAAACTGCACTGCTTTTTTTAGCCAATCAGAATTGAGTAATTTTTTCGTGTATATTATTACATAACAAAAAAACCACACTGTACACGGTACTTAAATACAATATACTTCAATATACAGAATTCAGAGAAAAGTCTCGATAAGTAGACAAGCGTACCATAACTCAGCTAATAATATACAAAATATATTTCTTGATTCTGATTGGCTAAGAGAAATTCGGAACAGGATGCAGAAAAAAGTTAATTCAGTGCAAGAAAAAGGAGATGCCGTGCAGGAAAAAGGAAACAAACAGAAGATTCTGATTGGTTGATAAACAAAGGCACTCAAATTGGGCCAATCAAACGCGGTCTCTGAATGGCGCAAAGTTCAGAAAAACGATGAACTGCGAGCGCAAACAATGGCTCACATTTTGAGGTTTTCTTTCGCAATCGTAACAACAACAGAGGAGCTGAAAAACAGCTCTAAAAACGAGAACAATTCGAAAAGCACTGCTTTGTGGCTGTCTGTCTGGAAAAAGAGGTGTCCTGAGAGGGGAATTGCCTACGTAATCGAAGATTACGAGCCCATTCGTTCAAGCGATTTTACACCGAGATAAAACTAACAAACAAAAAAGAACGCGTTCCAAACTAATTTGTGGTATTACATTTTAGAGAAATTCCGTGCATGATAACAACAACGCACTGAAGAATTTTGCCAATCGGTGCGAAGCAGGGAATTTCATCGGAGGAAAATTCGGTTTCCGTCAAGTTCATAGGAGGCACGATTTAAAATATGACAATTCCGTCAAAATCGCACTATTTATTCCATTTTGAGCAAGCCTAATGACAAGAATACATTTTACTTTTTCCAAATTAGAAATTCCGAATTTCGGAGCCCCTCAACACTTATCCGAGGAAAAACGGTCATTTCTATTTAACTTGAGAGGTATTCCGAATTTCGGAGCCCCTCAACACTTATCCGAGGAAAAACGGTCATTTCTATTTAACTTGAGAGGTATTCCGAATTTCGGAGCCCCTCAACACTTATTCGAGGAAAAACAGTCATTACTATTTAACTTGAGAGGTATTCCGAATTTCGGAGCCCCTCAACACTTATCCGAGTAAAAACGGTCATTACTATTTAACTGTGAGAGGTGTTCCGAATTTCGGACTCCCTCACCACTTCTCCGAGTAAAAACGGTCATTACTATTTAACTGTGAGAGGTATTCCGAATTTCAGACTCCCTCAACAGTAGTTATATAGGGATGAAATTAACCCCCTTTGGTGCTTTCCCCTTGCCTTCCCCATGCCTTCCCCTGCCTTCCCCTGCCTTCCTGCATAATAATAAGTGTCTTCCTGCATATTAATTAAGCGTCTAGGTAAAAATGCCTTCCTCCATACTAATGAGCGTCGCTCTAGTTCAATAGCAACAATAGACCTGCCCAAACTTGCCCTATCTCTTTTAACCCTGATTGGTTAGTCAAGAATGTATTACATGTTCAAAATAAAAGCAGGTAGATTTCGAAAGCGCTATCGTTCAAGCAATCGCTTCGCTAGGAAAAAAGTCTAACTGTCACCAATATTTTTTTCAAACACTGCTCCAAACATGCAAGTCGAATCAAGCGCTAATGTTGTAACTTAGTTGAAAGCATTAAAATACAGGTCGGAAATTATTTGTTGTGTGGCAACAAAACTGATCCATCTATTCGAGAAACCGCTTGGTTCTGACTGTTCTTTTATTAAGCGGTAGTTCCGTTCACACAACCAAAACACACACATGACAGAAATTTTAACCGAAAACTGCGTTCTCTTCTATCTCAATACTGAAAACTCCGATACTATCTGACCTCTCCGCTTTGGCGATGAGAGATGTGAGAGAGAAAATAAATTCTTAGCTAACTTTTTTCGTTTTCCGCTCCGTTAGTCACGCACGCGTTATCCAAAACGGATCTCAGCTCTTCTCTCAACCCTATATTTACATACAAACTCTAAAGTAAAAAAGCCCATGGGGGAACCTTCTACCATTCAACAACGACAATAGACGGCTTAAGTTGTTTGGAACGATCAATATAAACACGCGACTAATATGAATTACACGTTTCTTGAGTGACAAACATAAACTTTATTGCCTTTTCTCAGCGAATACAGAAACAATACAGAAAGTGATTTGAAATGAATAAACGTCAGTCATCCTCTTGAACTTCGTGTGGAGGAAAAATCAATCGTCTTCATCTTCGCTTGGAAGATAATGACTCTTCTTAAAAGTTTCTGAATCAATATGTTTCACTGCGTGACAATCAGTGCAGCAAATAAATCCATCCGTCGAGTGTTTACGATCAACAGTAATTTTGTATGCGCAAATCGGACAAGTCTTATAACCATCATGCCAGTGGCATCTTGGGCATTTCACTACTGCAGTTTGGTAGATGTTTCCTCCATTACAATGGTAGCAAGAGCCTTTTCCTTGACGCAAAATCTCTAGACTTGCGCTCTCTTCAGAACATTCAACGTCTGAATTTCCTTCATGTTCCAGATTTGCAGGGTTTTCGGTTTCTCTGCCATCTTCAACATCTCTGCTTTCGGAAACCATTTCTTCATCACCAGCCTCACCTTCTTCATCTCGATAGGCTCGTTCTTTTTCCATTAGCTCAGCCAAAGTTTTCTTATTCTTTATATACCGTTTATTAATTCCTAACTCTGCCAACCCGTCTATAAATGTTTTGAGGGCGCGGGTTTGGCAACCTCGTCGTTATAAGGGAGTAACACATATTCAACCAGCTCTGAGATGTTGGTCGCTGGTATTATTCGCTGGTTTCGAAGTAACTGTCCACGAGGTGTCCAAAACAAGATATCCTTAGAAGCCGCCATGCTGTGTAATAAATCGGAGGCCTGTTGTCTGGAAACGGCTTGGGAAAGTCCTTCTAAAACATCTTTAATTCGAGGTTCCTCGTCATCACTTTCCTCTTCACTTGTGTTAGTGTCCTCACAATCACTCTCTTTCTCTTGATCCCAATCGACCTTTCTCTTCATATTGACCAGCACTCGCTAACGACAAGACCCAACTGAACACACTACAGAGTAGTTCGCGATTTTTTATAACATAAGGGGCCCAAAGCTAGTTACAACTGGTATCAACAAATCTTGAATAAAGCCTCCACCCTCTTGAGCAAGGGTTTGCTTCTTTGTCTTGTAAGGAATACTTAGCTCAGCAAGATTAAGAATGGCTTCCTTGAATGGAATCATTTTACGCTTATCTTCTTCAGAGACTGGAATATTTCCACGAAGCACATTATAAATAATTTGCACTAATGCGTGCATCTGTTGTGGGGTGGCTGTTTCTAGGAGAAACTGGCGCTGATGTTCAGGGCAACAAGTTAAGATTTCAAGGAAACCGCGATTGTTCTTTACTACTCGAGACATGGTCATAGAATGAATTAAGGATAGTAGGCGCCAGTATTTTATAGAGAGCCCAGCTTAATTTACGACCAAAGTTCAAAGTCGTCTTGGTCTTGATCCAACACAACTGTTTTTCGTTTCTTCCCTGGAGGTAAACAACGAAACTGCACTTTTCTTTTTGTAGAACTCTGACCACTCCCAGCCTGAGATACTAGATCACCAATAGCTTCCCTACTTCGCTTTGCAAGCGCTGTGTTAACATGATCTCCATCCAGAACATCTTGAGCGACTTGAGCACCTGTTTGTAGTGCCTTTTTGCCGAGTACCTTAGCACCTTGTTGTAAATGAGGCATTGCCCAGCGAAACAGCCCTTTAAATATGGAACCTAAGCCATATCCCTGCTGAAATCGGGATCCGTGGAAAGCCGGTAAATTACCTCCTTTTTGCTTAGCTTGGTTTAGATAATAATCTTCATACAACTTGGTATTTGGAATGTAAAGTTTCTTCATTTCTACTCTGATGAAAATGAAGTGTAAGCAAAACTTTCCCAAACTCGAATGACATACTTTCTCCAGTGTCTCGCTTTATATTGATTTCAATATAGTGATAGAGCAAAAGAATTGAGGAGGAGGGAAAACAAAAGAATTGAGGAGGAGGCGGAGGAGGGAAAACAATAGAATTGAGGAGGAGGAGGAGGGAAAACAAAAGAATTGAGGAGGAGGAGGGAAAACAATAGGAGGAGGAGGAGGGAAAACAATAGAATTGAGGAGGAGGAGGAGGAGGGAAAACAAAAGAATTGAGAAGGAGGAGGAGGAGGGAAAACAATAGAATTGAAGAGGAGGAGGAGGGAAAACAATAGGAGGAGGAGGAGGGAAAACAATAGAATTGAGGAGGAGGAGGAGGAGGGAAAACAATAGGAGGAGGAGGGAAAACAATAGAATTGAGGAGGAGGAGGAGGGAAAACAAAAGAATTGAGGAGGAGGAGGAGGAGGAGGAGGGAAAACAATAGAATTGAGGAGGAGGAGGAGGAGGAGGAGGAGGAGGGAAAACAATAGAATTGAGGAGGAGGAGGAGGAGGAGGGAAAATAATAGAATTGAGGAGGAGGGAAAACAATAGTATTCTGGTGGCTGAAACCTATATCATTGTGAAACATTACACATTTTGTCAGTTGAAGTTAAGCTTCGATTCAGTTGACATGAGTTGGTCCTGTACTGTTTGTCAAAAGGAATTTTCGAGGAAAGATAACATGCAAAGACACATGAACAGTAAACACAGTTATTCCGGTTTCGCTCCATTTATACCAATGTCTCAAGAAAAGTGTCAGCGGTTTCAAATGCTTCACCCATTTACCTGCATGGTTGCAGGGATGACTGGCTCGGGAAAAACGTTCTGGGCGCAATCACTCTTGCAACAAGCTCAAACCGTGATCGATCGGCCACCGGAGAGAATAATCTGGTGTTATTCACAGTGGCAACCCGCTTATACCCAGTTATTGATGGTGATACCGACAATCGAATTTGTCAAGGGGATTCCGCCTTCTCTAGACAATGATTCCTATTTGGATATCAACATACGCAACTTGATTGTCATCGACGACCAAATGATTGAAGCAGGAAGTGATAATCGGATCGTGAACCTGTTTACAAAAGGATCCCATCATAGAAACCTGAGCGTTATTTACATTGTACAAAATCTGTTTCACCAAGGCAAAGGCAACCGAAGCATCAGCTTAAACAGTCATTACTTGGTACTGTTCAAGAATCCTCGGGATAAACTGCAGATTTTGACTTTAGCCAAACAAATGTACCCAAGACAAACTGCTTTGTTTTTAAAAGAGTACGAAGAAGCGGTGAGAAGACCATTTGGATATCTTTTTGTTGATCTCAAGCCAACGACTCCAGATAGTTGCAGATTGCGAACAAATGTATTACCTGGCGAAGAAAGATTCGACAAAGGGTTCGAAGAGAGTAACATTTCCCAGGAACTGCTCCAGTATCTCAAGCAGCAAACCCAGATGGTTCCCCGGTAATTCCGAAGATGCAGCGCATTCAGAATAATATGGATAACCTTCTGTATCGTACAAACCTTGGAGACGACGAAAGAGCGAGGCAGTACATGCAGTTGCAAAACAAGTTTTTAACATATAAACACCAGTTCAATTCCTTAACACCTGAAGCAACAATTCTGCCTCAACCTCAAGGGCGGGAACACATTTCTAACGAGGCTATGGTAAACAATTTGCCACCAACTCCAGGTCAAGCGCCAGCACTTGAACCAACGGTAAAGGAACCAGCCCCACATCCCTTATCTACCATGGCAACCTCCACGCCCGCACCTCCCTCCCTCCCTCCGTCGATCTTGACACCCCCTGCCACAGTCGAAACGCTGTCGCCAGCAAGAAAGCGTAAACGTCCACAATTGAAATTTGTAAATTACATGGACGATGAACCGAAGAAACTTTCAAGACGATCTCGACGTTTACACAGGAAGTCACCTTACAAGTATTCCAAATATCAAGAAGACGATTGATTGCATCCTAATTTTCTGATACTTTGTGCTAAGAATTTCGTAGTTGTTGGAGCTTTCGTTGTCAATAAATGTATTTTTATTCATTTCAAATCACTTTCTGTATTGTTTCTGTATTCGCTGAGAAAAGGCAATAAAGTTTATGTTTGTCACTCAAGAAACGTGTAATTCATATTAGTCGCGTGTTTATATTGATCGTTCCAAACAACTTAAGCCGTCTATTGTCGTTGAATGAATGGCAGTGGTTTCAAGGATATCCCATGGGCTTTTTTACTTTAGAGTTTGTATGCAAATATAGGGTTGAGAGAAGAGCTGAGATCCGTTTTGGATAACGCGTGCGTGACTAACGGAGCGGAAAACGAAAAAAGTTAGCTAAGAATTTATTTTCTCTCTCACATCTCTCATCGCCAAAGCGGAGAGGTCAGATAGTATCGGAGTTTTCAGTATTGAGATAGAAGAGAACGCAGTTTTCGGTTAAAATTTCTGTCATGTGTGTGTTTTGGTTGTGTGAACGGAACTACCGCTTAATAAAAGAACAGTCAGAACCAAGCGGTTTCTCGAATAGATGGATCAGTTTTGTTGCCACACAACAAATAAGTTCCTGTATTTTAATGCTTTCAACTAAGTTACAACATTAGCGCTTGATTCGACTTGCATGTTTGGAGCAATGTCTGAAAAAATATTGGTGATAGTTAGACTTCTTTCCTAGCGAAACGTTTGCAAGAACGATAGCGCTTTCGAAATCTACCCGCTTTTATTTTGAACACGTAATACATTCTTGACTAACCAATCAGGGTTAAAAGAGATAGGGCAAGTTTGGGCAGGTCTATTGTTGCTATTGAACTAGAGCGACGCTCATTAGTATGGAGGAAGGCATTTTTACCTAGACGCTTAATTAATATGCAGGAAGACACTTATTATTATGCAGGAAGGCAGGGGAAGGCAGGGGAAGGCAAGGGGAAGGCACCAAAGGGGGTTAATTTCAGCCCTATATAACTACTCTCAACACTTCTCCGAGGAAAAACGATCATTACTGCGGTTTAACTTGATAGGTATTCCGAATTTCGGACCCCT
>JAEMWC010000312.1:592500-610000 GCA_016490735.1 Pachyseris speciosa | reverse complement strand
ACGGGAAATGTATATGTCTTAAGCTTGAGACTTTATACGACTGAAGTCCACTTCTATTTCTGTTTGGTTTAAGACTTTCATATTCTTTAAATATCTCTATAGTAGATGATCATTTAGTCTATACGTTTTCCCTTTTATATGCAATACCAGGCCTTCATTTAAAGACAGATCGAACGAATTTTGTAACACGATCCAGTTAGAAAATCTTCTTAGACAATAACAATACAAACAGTCACGCAACTGAGGAGAAAGCGGCTTGTAATCTTGTAAACAATTGCTTGTTATTACCTGCTAAGGCTAAATGATTTGAAATTGAAGATAAAAATACATACTAAATTATTAATATTAATTTATAGTTACATATATGAACACAGAATCTTGTTTAGCTCTGTGATTTTGACAGCAAAGTCATTATTAGAGACAAAATTTCACCAAAATAATACCAACACAATCAAGCAAAGAGATTGTGGTTTTGAAATTGATGGGTAAGGTTTTAAAAGCAATGGATGCTTTTTGCCAGCTTGCTGTCATATCATAACTGGCGGCCAGATATAAGATAAAGTGACATATACTTTGATAATCAGCCTGGCGACAATTGCATCTCCTGTTGAAACCTCTCAACCTCTCCTTAATTAAACAATGGAAATACAAAAAATCTGATCAAAACAGATTTTTTAAGTAACATGCTACCACAATATTATTAACATCTTTATAACTGGTGATATTTATTATCAGCCAATAAACATGAATAATTACTGGGGGTATTTTTTCAAAGTAATTGTTGAAGGAGACAGTGGATAAATCCAAAATACCAAGAACATGCAAAAGTTATCTTTGTTTTAGGAAAGTAATAAAATCATGCAAACTTGAATTTGCATGAATTGTCAAATGCAACCACCACATTATCAGGACGATTAACAGCAGATGATCATCGTAATAAGCTGTTGTCTGTTTTTGTTTCAGAAAATTCAGCATATTCTTCATACGCTGCTGACTGACAAATGACTGCACACAATTGCATTTAATTTCACTTTACCACGATTTAACATGCCATAATGTACTAAACAGTGGCCAGTCTGAGAGCTGACTCTGGAGTTTCCTCAAAATATTTTGGCCCTTATATACATTTATATATTATATATTATCCTCAGTTATCTGTAAATATTAGGTTCTTAAATTTTATTATGCAGTTTCTCAGAAGATGGGGTGGGTTTGCATATGTCACCCATTGTTTGTCCCCCTGCAAGGCTCATAAAAATTTCCTTCAAGATGTCTAAGACAACCTCCTTTGGACTTAACAGTGATATATTTGTGGCTGCCTACTGGAAAGTGATTCTTGTAAAAGTGAAACTATGAAAACTGTGAACACCTACATGAACAACATTTCATGGTATTTCGCCGCGACCAATTAAATCCCTGGTTGAGCCAAACCAAAAAAAAACCTATTGTTAGGGCTTGCAGTTTATTCATCTCCCACCTGACTGGTTTTCTTTCCAACAAATAATTATTTACAGTTTTGATAGTTTCACTGTACAGATGGCATACCAATCTTATGCAATAAGATTGCTAGTGCCTTGCATAGTGGATGTCAAAGAAAAAAAATTCCCGGTGCCCAAAAGGGGTACTATCCACCAATTGTTATAATTACTAAAATATTACCTAATTAGAGAGAAGTGGCTATCAGTCACTATGATTATTATTCATTGGAAATATTGTACAAGACTCCTTTTGCCTCAGAAGGAACAGACTTATAACTTCTGAAAAAAAGTAATAAACAGGGAAAAACCACTTATATCACCTAGAGCCAGGTGCTGTGGGATTTTGTCAAGTGGGAAAACGGGGAGCATGGGGCTGCTACAACAGTCAGACAATTCCACATGCATAAACAAGGAGTGATGGCTGCAAATAACTGCTAATTAAAAGCAGTCACTTTTGCGGTAGAAATAAAAGAGTTCAACTTTAAGTACAACAGTTAAATAATCCAACGGGTTTCCTCTCTAAAATCGGAGAAATTCGAGATAGAACGTCGTATAGCAGTAAAATTACCTATCAACATCTCCAAAATATCCTCTAAACTAATTTTCGGGCCTTCATCTTGCTCGATTTCGACATTCTCCACAGAAACTTGTTCGATTGCTTTTTCGCGAGCGAAACGTTCTCTTCTAGCCGCCATCTTGTTTTGGGTAAGAACACTGGTTTGACCGCGGTAACTAAATGATCACTTTTTTGAGACAGCTGACGCAGCGTCAGAGTGCGCGTTATATCGGTTAAAAACACTAACCATATAGCTGATAACAAGTAATCTCATGATTTTTCTCGCGCAATTTGGAATAAATAGACCACAAATTGCACGAGTCCGTGAAAAAATTTACTCGTGCTTATTTACTCGAAATTATGACTACCTATACAAATAACAAATTAATTGTTGAAACTATTAAGCGAACGTCGTTGTTATGAATAATTTTAAATTGAGTTTTTCGCTCGTCGGTTAGCCAATGTAGCTATTGCCAAAAGAAAATTTGCAAAACGAGTAAACGAAATCGAGAAACACTAAAAAATTGATTTTCGAGAGCAGTTAAGAAATAGTGAAAGGTGTCGAAATACCGTATTTGTAATTAGGTGTCTAGCAGTCTTTTGATTTTTTTTTTCGCGCAAAGCTTCATTCGGGATCTCAAATTGCATATTTTGTTGACTGACATCAACATTCGAACCAATTTTGGTTTTATATTCAGACGAATTTGCAGCATTAAACCTATTTCTTCCAATCATAACCTAATGATAAATACTGTCGCTGAAAGTGGAATCAACTTTCCCTCAAATGTATGAAATGTATGTATGTTGTTTGTCACGAATCTTCTTCAGGGGGTTCCTCAGTTGTCCTCTACAATTTGGTCCACGGTATTACCTATTTGACAATTGACAGCACCTTTGATGAGGTGCGAAAACAGTGCAAATCTTTGGAGGCCATAAGCTTAGGGTTTATTTTTGTGTGTTTACGTTCAGTCCAACGGATTTTGACGAAATCTGGGTAAAATTTTCCTTCCACCACACCAAAGTGTGTGGGGCTTTTACAAAACTCGAAATATTTTTCCCGTGGCGTTCAAGAACGTGAAACGCACGGGAAAAAATATATTGGCCAACTCTGAGGGACACCAACATGGCGGCCAGAAGGCAGTGGAAGCGTCTGGAGTTTACGTTGGCTCTATGAAAACATTTTTTTCTCTCTGCTAAATTTGAAAACATTCGCATAGACACTTTTCTTAACGTATTGGTTCTTCAGAACTCGAAAACACAAGGCGAACCGATATTTTCGTGTACGTGATACATCTCTCAGAAGCAATCCAAGATGTCACGCATTATGAAAAAAAAATTCGAATTGCTCTATTTTCAAAACAAAGCACGCTACCGAGCTGAAAACAGGCCAGCAGATATATTAATTTTGTAAATGTCTTTTAAATGTCTTTATTAAAAAATGTAATTTTAGTTTTTTTCTGACGTCACGTGAAAACCAAGAATAAAAAGGATACTAGGTTAGTGAAAAACTGCGCAAGATTAAAAGAAAGTTTATTTAAAATGGCGGTCATTTCCCATCATCGCAAAAGATAACTTTTATATCGCGAAAAACATTTCCTGCGTAATGGATCTCATCAGCACGGAAACCGACCGTTAATAGACTTAACTCTTTCTTGTCCGGCTCTGTAATTTATTGGTCAATATGGACCAATGCTTTGAAACCCTGCAACTTTCACAAATCCCGGACTATGGTTGAAATGAGCCAATGTGATAGCCAAATGCTTAGTTTTTTAGAATTTAGCACCCCCAAAATCCCGATTTTCATGGGATATGACCGTTCATTCTGTTGCACACCAAAAATTTGGTTTCGAACGCCCTCGGACAACACCAAAAGTATGCAACTTTGTCTTGAAGTTTTTAAGACAAAATCCTCTCGAACCTAAAAGTCTACATTGACAGCAAACTTCGACTTCACCTCTTGCAACTGATCTTTCCCACATTTTTCTGCTCACTTCTTTCGCGCGATGTGGATAACGCTATTTGATGTCTGTAATTTCACGTTTGTGACCCAAAGGAATTCTGGGATATTCGTGGATAGCAGCCGCATAGCAGTCCGCCAATCTCCATTTCAGATATTTATTTATAAGTGTCGAGCCACCCGGTCATGCGGACAAAATATTGCACCGATTGCATTATTTACAAGTCAAAACTTGCCAAAATTGCCATGCCAGGTCCCGGAATCCACTTACAAAACGACTAAAGACACAACTTCACTCCGTGAATTGCCACCACTCGCTCGAATACTTTGAGCGGCCCACTTCGTGTGAAATTGCTTCTCACCTCTGTTTTCTTTCAAAGGATTTCCTCTACCCATCAACCCAGCTTTATGATGGCAGGCAGGGGGCTTCTGAGGTGGAAAATGGCTCGAAAACACACACTTATAAATCAAATAAGTAAGGAATTGTAGCTGCAGTGAACGTTTAAAATAAACGACAGCTAGCGTGACAAGCGTAACATGAAAGATAGAGCCTTCGATGTTGTGGACCAGCGAAATCTCCGTGGTAACCCCTTATATGGAATAACCAGATCGACTTGACCTCAAACCCTCGAAAATTACATAAAAACACGCACAAAATGGCGGACAAGAATGAGTTAATAGAATCTTTCTGGGGGAAAATGGAGTCGGTAAGACGTAATGCACATCTTCACTTCAAATGGACAGTCCTCAATATCACACTGTGCGCACAAAATCGAGCGCTCTGAGGCAGACAGTCAAAGAAACCACTTATATTGCTTTTTAAATATTTATTTAAGAGGGGCACAATATTATTTTACCCATTCTTTAACAAACTAATATATTAGACGGCCTTACAATTTACAGCCCCAAACGACTTAAACCTTTTCATCATTCTGGTTAGTTGTGGACAGCCATTAGATGTGGTGTCGCCCAAAGATCATCTTGTTGCTTCAACGAACGTAAACTGCTAACACATCCGCCACACCAACGTCGTCTGCAAACGAAAAATAGTCACATTAATGCAAGACAGGAAGAAAGCAGACCTTTTCTTGGCTTCTCTGTCTTCGTTCAGAGAGTATATAAGATCGGAAAAATGGTGCGTATTAGTATAGGCGTGGAATTGAAGAGGATGAGGGCAGGGTCGCAAAATCTTAGAAGGTGAGACTTGGGGATGGGAAACTGGAAAACATATAATGAACATGAAAACAGAAATATGACCCCTAACGTTAGATAACGACAACAATTACTTAGAGCGAGCTTTTGGTCAAACTTTTTCAATTAAAATTGTCCAGGACAAAAACGCACTCTCCTTAGTATTTAACATTGCTTGACTCACCGATGTTGTTCCACTTTACATAACCAGTCAGCTTGCTGTACAAGATCAAGCGCTGTTGTTCCTGATTGAAGTGTTAATCCCAGTCGCATACATTCCAACTAATTACCATCCACCCTAGGTCATTAGGGCAACCGCCATAGTGCTTGTTGATAAAGAAGCGACGGCGGCCGCCTGAATGTCCTTGGATTGAGAAGTAATTTTGACCTTCTGTTTTGATGTCGACCCAGGACGTGCTAGTTAGTTTTGCCTTTGAAAACTAGCTGAACTTGTCCGTTCCGCGGGCGTCGAACCTCAGCTCCTTCACCATGCTCCCTCCTTTATAGAGGGCAACCCTAGCCTGAAAAATAGAAACAAATCTTTGGTTTTCTAGTTTTAAAGGAGGCGAAAAGAAACGTTTTCTGGAAAATATTGGGTGAAACTGTATTTATTCTGGCATATGAATCTCTCACGGGTATACAACGAACCATGCACAACAAAATGACCAGCTCCTAGTTGGCTTGTTAGCTCAGTTGGTAGAGCACAGCACCGGTATAGCAGAGGCCATGGGTTCAAACCCCGTACCACGTCACCACTGTTTAAGTAGTGTTCATAACTACGATGATCATCGACATATTCATACTACTACTACTACTACTACTACTACTACTACTACTACTACTGCTGCTGCTGCTGCTGCTGCTGCTGCTAACTAAACTTAAACTCTTGCGGTCATGCAAATAAAGCGATTTACTACTACTACTACTACTACTACTACTACTACCACTACTACTACTACTACTACTGCTGCTGCTGCTGCTACTGCTGCTGCTGCTCCCGATGCTGCTACTACTACTGCTACTACTACTACTACTGCTGCTGCTGCTACTACTACTACTACTACTACTACTACTACTACTGCTGCTGCTGCTGCTACTACTACTACTACTACTGCTGCTGCTGCTGCTGCTGCTGCTAACTAAACTTAAACTCTTGCGGTCATGCAAATAAAGCGATTTACTACTACTACTACTACTACTACTACTACTACTACTACTACTACTACCACTACTACTACTACTACTGCTGCTGCTGCTGCTACTGCTGCTGCTGCTGCTCCCGATGCTGCTACTACTACTGCTACTACTACTACTACTGCTGCTGCTGCTGCTACTACTACTACTACTACTACTACTGCTGCTGCTGCTGATGCTGCTACTGCTGCTGCTGCTGCTGCTCCTGATGCTGCTACTACTACTGCTGCTACTACTACTACTACTACTACTGCTACTACTGCTGCTGCTGCTGCTGCTACTACTACTACTACTACTCCTACTACTACTACTACTACTACTACTGCGAATCAATGAAATAATACCTGACATTGAAAGTAAATCAACCTCAGAAAAAATAAATTTTTGATATATGGATTTAGCCACGCATGAAGGCGGAGCTCCGATTATAATTATTAATTTTTTTTTGTACTGGTATTGAACAACTTCGCATGGCTTTCCTTGGGCCAATATTTTTAGCAGTCAACAGGAATTGATCGCGGCTCAAAACCTCAAAACATTAAAACATTACAAGAAAACAATACACGAAGCGTATGTTTGTTCGAAAACAAATTTAAACAATCAAAAAACGATCAAACATTTTCAACCAACATCGTGTTGGACGAGCATGTTTGACGGTTTAGCCACATCTCTCAACATTGTATTTAAATGGCTTTCCATGTTTGATCGAGATCAAACATTTTCATCCAACATTTCGCGTTATGAACAAATGTTTGATCATTTAGCCACCCCAACCAACAAACCGTGTGCAGCGGGTAAAAAGCAACCAAATGAACCAAACAACGTCGAAATTTCAGCGATAATACGCAAAAAATCGTTCTGTGGACTCACTCTGTCTGGTGTTTGGTCAAACATTTGTTTGTGCGTTTAGCCACCCAACGTTATGTTTGACAAACACGATGTTGGATGAAAATGTTTGATCGTTTAGTCGGGGCTTAAAGTCTTTTTTACGAGGACTCATCAATTATGATTACGTGTTAATAAAATAAAGGCAATCGTTTCTTAACGCTGTTGAGGCACAGACATCGAAAGACAGTCAGCCAAGCGGAGTAAAACACTCGTTCGCTCGCAAGCACAACAACAAAACAAACAAACAATTCAACTAGTTCTTTGCGTACAAAACGAGTAGAGATGATAGTTATTTATGTCAAAAATTTATTTATGAGTTATTTATGTAAAAATACAACTTTCATTCCTGAACAAAAGTAACAACGATTAAACCAAATGTTAAGCTTATTTCATTTACCTGTGTTGTAGAGGTTCTTGAAAGTACGTATCCACTCAAGTAAAAACACGAATCACCAAAAATAGCAAGCGGTTTGTCCAAAGGAAGAACTTCTTCCATTAACTTTGAGCTACTCGTTCCTCCCATTAATGTCGGTGAAGTGTTAACTGACCTTTTTTGGTGAGCTGCAAGATGCCGCGGTAAAGTGAAAGCCCTTGAAGCGTTGAATCATTTTGTTTTTTAACCGCACAATCCGAGCGCCATGCAACTGGATCCAAGTGCCATGCAAGTGGATCCAAGTGTTAAGCTTTTCCTGAGAAAAAGTTTCTGCTCTCTATTTTTATCACTTGAAAATTCACCTTCCGGAGTATCTTTAAACTAGTTCTAGATTTTTATGCCTTATACGCGAAGCACTTGGAAAGAAGATGAAGTTGTTTTGATCAAAATGAAGAAACCAACTGAATGTGAAATTTCGAGCCGCAGAAAGCGCGCGAAAAACTAAGCCTCGTTTGGTTTGAGTGACCCACACCTGGCTTGAGCCTGCGATCCAATCGAAAGCCAGTACCTGATCAGCGGTCAACTAAAAAAATAGCTTACCTCGATGAGCTTTAAACATGAGCCCGCGATATGGTCACATGATATTGGTCAGCAGATGCCTTGTTTTGACAGGTGTCAATTGACTATAACATGGATGGCCGAGGATTTCCAATATCAAATAGTACGCTATAAAATAGGTGGTCAACTGGAGTATGGCCGTCATGTATTATTATTATTATTATTATTATTATTATTATTATTAGGATACAATTAATGGGACATCACATCCCATACGTGGAAGGGCGGACGAACGCGCGTACGGTTGTACGGTCGCACGGTGACCAAAACCCAATTTTCTGGAGCAGATGGGTTACCACATTTTTATGACCATGGTGCTCCGCTTGGCGGCCCTTCGGGCCGCCGGAGCTCCGCTACTATTGAACTCTAAAGACTGTCATGTAAATAAGCTAGTAATGAGGTTTGTTTCCTCATGTACGGATATACGTGATACATTATTATTATTATTATTATTATTATTATTATTATCATCATCAACAGAAAGTGATGTAACTTAGGATATTATTACTTTTACCCTTGTTTTGTTCTTCTAAATTAGTATATATAGTTAAGCTTTTACAATACTGTAAAATCTTGCGGTCATGCAAATAAAGCGATTTACTACTACTACTACTACTACTACTACTGCTACTACTGCTAGTACTGCTACTACTACTACTACTACTACTACTACTACTACTACTGCTGCTGCTGCTGCTGCTGCTGCTGCTGGCTGTTGTTGCTGCTACTACTATTACTACTACCACCATCACCACCACCACCGCTACCAATACTACTGCTGCTGCTGCTGGTGGTGCTGCTACAATTACCACTGCTTATAACTACCACTACTATTACTACTACAGCACACACGGTATACGCACACCATACGTATTGACCGAGCAAGCACAAAGAAATTCAAATTGACGTGGAACTAATAAATATAAAGGTTTTACCTCAGATGGGGAGAAGCCTTTCCAGTTTAAAATTATCCTATTCATGTACAAGTCATTAAATGTGTTTGTTACATCAAGAGCTTCCATTGTATTTTCATTGTAGGTAAAAGCGGAGCTGTAAACATCATAAGCATCCTTATCAACTTCATTCACAGCCTTGAAAGCCAAGGTCCAACCTAAAGATTGATTAAAATGAGATTTAGAAAGGTAAATTATCGTGAGAATAACCACAACAATCACGATACTGACACCGCCATGACAAGTAGACTAAGAGGTTAAACGAGGTCCAAATTTTATTTATTGAACTCGATTAAAAGCCACCCCCTGAAGAGGCAAAATGGCTTGATCTCCTGCCTAATGTTAGTACAGACTCTAATTTGAATGTTTTAATCTCACTCATTATACATTATGTCATCAAAACATCTTTAGGTTCTCAGAAATGACTAATAACGGAACTAATAGGGAGTTTAAGCAAAGCCGTTTTTGAGCGACGTACGTCAACCGGAAGTGAGGCGTTTTCTCTTCTTACTCGTCTTGGCGCTGCCAGATTTGTATTGTTAAGTGTCTTTACTCTAATAGAAACGACTTATTTGAAAATGTGTGCACAACCATTGCCCAAATATGAGAAATGCCCACTTCCGGTTGACGTACGTCGCCAAAAACGGCCTTGCTTAAACTCCCTAATATCTCACTCAAGTCCCGTTAGGAACCCTCCCGGTCCTGCTTAGTTCCGGCTCAGGGTCAGCTGAAATATTAGCTTCGTAAATGGTTTGAATCCCAGGAGTGATATTAATGGTTGAGATCTAGAAAAAAGATTGAGAGTAATTCTAATGAAACCAGTGAAATTTGGCCACGCCTATCACACACTCAGCCTAGTGAAGTATGCCTGACCCGAGGTATTCCTTCCGGAAAAGGCGTGGTATTTTTTCTATTTAATTTGATAGACTATTTATCGAGTCAGTTCAAACCAATCACGATTTTATTTCCATTGATAGCCATGTTTTCTGACCTCCGCCCATCATGTCGCAGTAAACTGGGAACGCATTTCTTCTATCTAAGGAAAAATGGATACAAAGGGATGTTATTCGAAAAGAATTATGTAATTTAATGACCTTGTGTGTGTGTGTGTGTGTGTGTGTGGGCGGGGCGGGGGGGGGCTGGGGGATGGTTAAGGGGCTAGAAGTAGAAGGGCGTTGGAGAGGGACCAGTGGCCGTGGTGGTTCTGTACTGTTTATCTCTTTATGTTGGGAATTCGACATATTAAAGAAACCCAAAAAGAACATATCATCTGGTAGAAAATTGAGCAAATGTCTATTTTGTATTGACATATTTCATCAGAGTAATTAAACTGATAAAATACAGACCAAAATCTAAATACTAAATTAATCATAAAGAATAACGAAATATATTAAATGTAATGAGAATTTTTCAAAGAAGTCAATCTTACTGTTTCCACTGTCAGTCTTATCAACTCGTTGGTTTTCAAAGACGCAGTTTGGTGTTCACACGTTTTGGATCAGTGCTTGGGGCGCAACAATCTGTCATTTCCCATTGTGTTTCATAAAGGAAGGCGAGATCCAGTCCTTTACTGTTACATCAATCTTGCTCCCAGTGTCTCCCTTCCTCGCGGGAACGAAGGTATGGTTAGGTATGTATTTTGTGCCAGTCATCAGCGCTCGTTTATGGTACAACACACAAAAAAAAACTTACTAACCACTCTGTGAGATCCAGTAAACACCATTAGCGTTCTGAGTTTTGTTGCTAGAAACGCTGATCTCGGCACACGAATACCCAGGATTGGACCTAGAGCCATATGGTACTTCAAACTGCAGAGTTTTCCATTCACTTCCGGTGCAGACGAGTAGTTTGCCGTCAGCGAAACTCAACTGACCAGCTCTACTGGGCAGACATGCACAGTCGTGTTCTCGAACTTCTAACGCAAAGCGGTAATGTCCAGGTCTGTCACAGTGCAGAGCACTTGTAAGGTACAGAACTCTGGTCAATATGATGCCCAATACAATCATCTGCGCCATTTCCAACCTGAATTCATCGTAAATATATACAATCAGTCCAATCAAAGCGGACACAATCAGGACCGAGTACTGTGGTTGCTTATTGGAGGTGTTCGCTGAGATAAAGTTGAAAGACTTAAGGATCGATAGGAGGTAGAGTTCGTTAGTCCTGCCTCCTCGAGGTATGATACATGTGAGGCGGAACCTGCAATTTAAGCTCGACTTTCAGTAGATCAATGAGTCAAACGCTTACCGGAGATATTAAATTTAAAGTTTCAGTAGACACATTGCTGGGACCGTGGTTTGGTGTCTACTTATAGGAGGAGTCGAAGAGAGGAGGTTGGCCTGTTACTGACAACAATCGAAATGATTGCAAATTAGCTCGGTCAATTCTCTTGTTACTTGTTCTGACTATAGATTCAATATTGACAGTGCTCGCTTCTCTATTTCTGCTCTCTGTATCTTTTGGCTACCACTACGCGAATCCAAGCATTCAACCGTTGATGTTGTACCGCGTGAATAAAACTAACCTGCGATCGGGCGCAATTGAAGCATCGCTCCTATGTCCTCTTATGTCGGCGCTCGTTACAAAGTTTACCATCGAAATGAAATAGAACATGATCGCGGGTTAGTATAAAACTCAACTTCTGATAAATGTTCATGGAAGTGATATACTAAGAAATCGCGAGCAATCTGGTTATCCAAGGCAAACATTGCATGTGGGCTTTAATTTACTATCTAAGCAGTTACTTATTGTAAAATCAAAAGTGATGAACAATATTTTTATAGTGGAGTTCGTATTTCATCATTGCCGAATTAGCTTTGGAGTGATAGTTTGCAGGCACAATCTATGGCTAACGCATTTCAAAGAGAGCAAATAAAAGTAATGATGCCAAGAATGGGTGAGGTCATCGTTAGATTTTTTTCTAATGATGAAACTGTAACGAAAACGAATTTTTGGTATTAGAAACTGATCACATCACTCCATGTGATAATTTGGCCATCGTAGAAAGGGACGGAGAGCCTACGTTTGCAACTCTATACCGATAACGGAACAGTAGAAAATCATGTGTGAATTGGTTTAAGTAGTTTCAAAATTGCCACATCGAACTTTATCTACTGTGAAAGAACTTTAGGCAAGGCAAACATCTTACACATTATAAGGAAAAAATTTTCCCTCACAAATATTTTGACATCAACTGAAAAGGAATACCATTTCTTTTCAATCCGCTCTGACTAAAAGACTCCAAACATGCTACAGAATAAAACACTTAAATCAAGTGGTGCGCAGTTTTTTCCCAGTGTTAACCTGGTTATAAAAGTATCATTCAAGAAATCTTCAGACATTTGTTGGCCCAACACACCTTAATGTCCATTTCTCTATTTATATAAGATCGGTAATGGAATACGTCTTCTAAACTTGTAAATGGTGAAAATTCTTACCTTCGGTGAGCCCCTCCTTGTAAAAAGTCCCGTTTTTGAAGACTATTGCAGGGAACTTCCAAGAGCAGGAGTGCCAGTGAAATGATTGACTTGGCTAGATTCGATACATATATAGTAAGTAAGGATAGCTTTTCAATTGGCTCCATTATCTATACATACTTATGCTGTGTGCTACGATAAACTCCGCCATTTAGTGCAACCATAATTTTCAATTGAGGAAATGTCATATTTATACTCATCTAATGAACCTTCAATCTCCCTTTTTTTCAGTGCCACACCCACCGAGCTTTGTCTCTTTTGGCTGTTTATTTTTACCGACCTGCTCATGAATACTAATGCTAATTTCTTTTTCCACGCGCCTTCATTCCACTGGAATTTAGTTTAGTACTTAATAGTAAGATTTCTTTTCAAAGTTTTTTTTTTGTTAAGAAAACGCTTGGACGTCACAAGTACCTTCAAACAGCGAAATGAGAGCTGATTAATGTTTTACATTGATTCAAAGTATGCCTTGAAAACATAGTGGGTAATTCTTTATTTTTCATGGATTTCACGTATTTTGTCCCTGCCTAAAATTGCACCCATTACTGCTGCCTTTTGATTAAAATCATTTTTTCCTTTGCTAACAGGAGCATTTCTTACCGAGTCGTGTCGTGAGACAGGTACTTTCATTTTTCGCTTTATGTGTTTACTGGTGCATTATGCTCACAACTGATCGAATGACACGCACATTACTAATCGAAAATTACACGCTTAACTGGCTGAGCATAATGCTCAAAACTGATCGAATATATATCACGCACATTACTAACTGCAATAACCGACTCAACTGACAGAGAAATGCTTAAAATGCTTACTGAGTGATGGGAACCGTCTTGGAATCACGTTTCTAAAATAAAATAGTCTACTAAACTACGTTTGGTGATTAACGGGTAATTACGTTATTCCTTTTGTCATACTATCATTTAAGCAAATGCGCATGCACAACCTCCGTGTACTCCAATACGCAGTTGCGTACCATATGGAGAACTCAATGAATACATTGTGTTATATATAACGGTTGCAATTGTGATGTACGTGGAGTGGAACTGAGCTGCGAGTATGGTCTTGGGGCCGACATTTCTCTCCCTCACTGCCTGCATGCGGGTATCTGAAAGATGCAGCAAGGGACACCAACTCCAGGCTGGTATAAGCGATGCTCGGGTCGAAATCTCTGTCTTCATCGTCATGGTACAACGCTCAGGCAAGCTGTCCTGAGGTACTGCTACTGGTTCTTTTTCTCTTTGAAGCTATGGAAATCAGTTGTCGACCAGCTTTCGCGTGCACGTAAAAGTATGAGCCGGCTGCTGCACGTTCATGCAGACGTTATTCTCTACTTTGATTTCGTTTTTACGCCAGCCGTATTTACATGTATTGCAATCCAGATAAGATATTTAACCATCGTATCGAGGAGAATAATCAAGACCGAAAATAGCTTGTATCGCCTTTTCAATCACTGAAATAGCGTGTCATCATATATGCATATTAAGGCATTCTGCTCAGTAACAGAGGGGACGTGTACAATTTGATCAACAAACAGATACTCCATCCCTTTCTATCCAAATTTTCCAATTTAACCAACTGTAGATTGGGTCCTCCAATTCTTCTTAAAGACCCCACGCGTCTGATATGGTGCGGAGCACCATGGTTAAGAAAATATAATAACCCATCTGTTCGGGTTAATTTGGTTTTGGTCACCGTACCACCGTTCGCGAGTACTTTTGTCCCCCCATGTATGCTAGGTGAAAAGTCACATTCGAGATAACCCTGTTCTTTTTTGCGCATTTTAGCAGGAAATCATAGGAAATAAAACCAAACAAACTGAAGACAACAACAGAAGAAACTTATGATCATTTAGCGGTATCTTTTTTTTTTTATTGTCATTATACAAACAGTACAGATAACAGTATTGCTTACATAGCAAAATACGTACATCCACGCTCGCACACACCACACGCACAAACGTAATATATATATTTAGGCAAGCCTAAAAGCGGAGCTCTAAAAGCATTCTTTTTCTACTGGCATTTACATATAGTGTGCTTGTCATATCACCCATCTGAGCTCACTCAAGCTACAGACCCAATGCTGTAAAAAATTGTATGGAAAGGTGATCTGAGCCAGTGTCACAGTGGATTTGGACCCCCCGCAGATTTGCAGCCTCCGGTCCAGATCTGCTTGTGGATCAGATTTGGACCCCATAGTCCAGAACTGCCAGCAGATATGAACCCCCTTTTACGGATTTGGACCCCCGCCCCTCTTAAAAACAAGCGTCCTATTGAGTAAGGTAATAAAATTTCCTTTGCAAATTGAGTTTGGAAAGCAAAATAAAAATATTGAGGTAGGTTTTTTTTTTAATAATCTTTAATACTTTGTGTAAAAAAGAACCTGCAACGATAGTTTGCATCTATAAATTTTTAAAACAAAACATTTCTTAACATCTTAGAGCAATACCTAAGGAAAGGTCTGTTTCCCCGTTCAACTATAGGCTACTTAGTTATGGCTTAGAGCCACTAGAAATTGGTGGAGAAGCCTGGTGAATGCTATTTTGAATAAGTATCGGACATCAGATATATAGTGATTCAGATCATCACTTCATAATGAATGCAATTTCAGTTATCCAAAGCCTCCCATGAGACAGTTGGAAATCAGAAATTGTGTATCCTCTGGATATATGACGTATGTATGCCTCAAAAAAATTATGAAAGAAAGATACATGGAAATCAATAAAAATATTTAGATGATATGCATTAAGACCATGATATTTCTTTTGATCAGTTACTTCTTGACCTTACTATCGCAAAAAACATGCTTGCTCACATTAAGTTCATCAATCAATGCACCTAAAGTGTTTTCAAAAAGAAATCCAGCTGCTCTTCTGGCCAGCCAAGAGCAAGACTAAGCAACTTGATAATAAAACATTGGGCATTTGGTTGATATCACTATCAAGGTAATTAACAATGTAATATGAGGATTTATGGTAATGATTCACCAAAGCAAAAGTGCTGGAAATTGGTATTAGCCATCTTAAATTGATTTTCTATTTTGCAAGAAAGGTAAGGACTAGTCTCACATTCTTCCATGTACATTTAAAATTGCACAATATACTTCATCAAACATCAAAAATCCCATTAAGCATTAGTGCCAAATGTCATCCAAACATACCACAAGATTGGTGTGACCAGCTATGAATAAAATTAATTGAGAGACTGCATGCAGGAGAAGGAAGTCTAAAGGATGTGTACATTGATGAGAAAGAGCTTAGTTTAAGTTTAATTTTAAGTTTTAAGTTTAGTAACACTTTGTCATGCGAATACATCTAAGTTGATACAAAATAAAAAAGTGCATGACTGGAGTATAATTGGGAGAAAGTTAATTCCCATAGAAAGAATATTATCTAATACAGTTAATAGCCCACGTATAAGAACCTGGGTTTTAAGAACCTGTTAGGCTAAAATCTTCATTTTAAGCCCCCTCCTCATAAGAACCTATTAAGGCTAAAATTTTAAGTTAGGTTCTTATCAGTGGGATTGAATGAGAATGAGTTTCTTTGTTATGTTTTGTTGAGGACATATACTGTACCTACAGTGAACTGCCTATAGGCATTTCTCTATGGTAGAAATAAGTGATTTATACTGTATTATGAGATGATATTTATCATATATATATAGTATGAGCGCTCGGTGGCTGCACAACCAGCGCTCTCTGATTTATTGAATTTTTTACTACTTATTTTTAAATTTGCTGCTGCGAAACTGTACTATTGGGCTATCAGAATGGTAACTACCTATTCGAGATGTTTTCTTACAAGAATTGGGGCTGAGTTATCGAATATCAAGCTTAAATCCACCTTATGGCGTAATTTATGCAACACTGGCATATCTCGAGTAAAGCCTACGCGTCGTGGTTGTAGAGCTGGCCAACGTAAACAACGACAACTACAAAATACTCGCTTAAATGAAGAATCAATTTCAAGATCGTTATCGTCATCAAATGGAACTTCTTTGCCATCTAAAAACTTTGATGATTGGAAGTCTGCAAATTTGCATTCCTCTTCATTAAATATTCCTACATTCTACAACAACTTCTCTGTGGAAGATAAACAACGGATTCCAGTAAGGATTACTACACATCGCCGTAACTCTCGTGGGACTACTCCTATTGTTCAAGAAAAATACTTTTCAATGCCTGCTTGGTCCTCTTCTACAGTAGATTCCAAGCGCAAATCTTTGGATCTCTGTCTATTAAACGCAAGATCAGTTAGGAACAAAACTTTAGCTATAAGTGATTTTATTACTGATCTCAACATTGACATCATGGCTCTGACTGAAACTTGGTTGAACTCAGATGATGAAGCTCCAAGGAGTAACAACAAGCGTGGCGGTGGTGTGGGCCTTCTTTTCAAGAATAATCTCCAAGTGAAAAAGAAATTATGCGACTCATTTTCATCATTTGAATGTATGGACATTCTGTTACTGAACTTGATAAACGTTAGGATTTTTGTTATATATAGTCCTCCTCCTTCACAAGTTAATGGTTTGACAGTTTCGTTATTTTTTGCAGAATTTTTTCAATTTTTGGAGCACATTGTTATTCTTCCCGAAACCATTTTCATTCTTGGAGATTTCAACCTCCATGTTAATGTTGCAGATGATGTTTACGGTAAGAGGTTTCTTGATCTTCTTCTGTTTTTCAACCTTAAACAGCACGTTCTTTGTCCCACGTATAATGGTCGCTACACCCTTGATCTTATGATCACTCGTTCTGACGACTTGTTTGTATCTGATGTATGTACATCTGATATAGTCATCTCTGATCA
>JAEMWC010000312.1:580000-587500 GCA_016490735.1 Pachyseris speciosa | reverse complement strand
CTTCGAGAAAAGAGACTTACCTCAACTAGCTGAGGCCTTGGGAATTCCAGAAGTCTTCGTATGCGACCAAAGAAGTGTCTGCGATGGTTTAGAGGGCCTTTGCATAGCTCTCCGGCGGTTTGCGTATCCTTGCCGGTACAGTGATCTGATAACACGATTTGGTAGGCCAGTGCCAGAAATAAGTATGATTTCTACAAAAGTGGTGGACTTTATTTATGATGAGCACCACCACCTCCTTACTCAGTGGAACAACAACTTGCTGAATCCTGCTTCAATGGAAAGGTACGCAGCTGCTATCTATCGTAGAGGCGGTGCGCTAGAAAATTGTTTTGGCTTCATCGATGGGACAGTACGGCCCATCAGTCGTCCAAGTGAACATCAAAGGCTTCTCTACAATGGTCACAAAAGGATTCATGCCTTAAAGTTCCAGTCGGTGGCTATTACGAATGGAATGATTGCTCATCTTTATGGTCAGGTCGCTAAGTCACCTCACAGACCGTTCTTATGTTTGTTTATGGTGGATTCAATGGTGTTACAAATTAAATACAAGATGTGAATATCGTGCCAACCGCTGAGGAAACAGGCAGTTTCTCCATTGATCCTTTCTACTGCCTATTTATATTTTATTATCACGGATAGTTTGGAAAGCCATCAACTCCATTTAAAACCAAAGCAAGTGGCTTCTTTTTTGCCTCCAACACAATATGCCTGTGGTCATTCTCTGTGTCTTGTCACAGAAAAAGCTATTTTTTTTTTAACAAATCTAGGTACCAAGGAAAAACTAATTATTGTCCATGAAGGTGTGTGTTTGTCCAGGTGCATTTGGGATGTGGGGAGAGTATGCAATTTGTTTAGCAATTCTATTCTATTTTTATTCTCATCATTTTCAGAGGGTAGGATGCATGATGCAGGCATGCTCATGGAGTCGCATTTACTTCAACAACTGGAGCACAGTGCGTTTTCAAGTACAGGGGAAGCACTTTGTCTTTATGGGGATCCGGCATATCCCCTACGTATACATTTGCAAGCACCTTTTCGCCATGCTGCTCTCACTCCTCAGATGCAACATTTCAACAGCTCTATGAGCGCAGTGCGAACATCAGTAGAATGGCTGTTTGGTGACATTCTTAACTTTTTCAAGTTTCTTGATTTTAAAAAGAACCTTAAGATAGGGTTAACTGCAGTTGGTAAAATGTACACAGTTTGTGCAATCTTGTGTAATGCCTTAACTTGCTTATACGGAAATCAGACCTCAAACTTTTTTAACCTTGATCCTCCAACCCTTCAAGAATACTTTTTCTAGTCTGGTGCTATAAAACTTCAACCACTTAAAAATTGGATATCATGTTGAGCGCTTTGATGATCACCATGCAAAATTTTCGGTCGAAACAGTAGAGCAAAAAAGTCAGTTGAGAATTAAATAAAACAGTTATTCCACTCATGCTTGTTGGAAATGAGGTGATTATAAACAACTTGGAGTTATGCACCTTGTTAGTATACATTTATCTCCTATTATACAATGCATATTCTTTTATCATTTGCCTTTTTTGATGTTCCCTGATCCCACCCCTCTGATCCCTGATTCCACTGAGTGGGGGATGGGAACATAATAAAAAGGAGGAGTTGGAATCAGGATAGAAGCAGGCGGAAACCAGGATATGATTGCATTTTTGAGTGAGCAAAAAATGGAAAGCAAGAGAAACAAGAAAACAGAAAGTGGTATTGAGATAGCCAAAACCTAAAGGAAAGGGGTGAGGAAGTGGGAAGTTAAAAACTGCTGTTCCCCCCCCCCCCCCCCTTCCCTCAAAAAAAATTAATCAGCTATTAATCCTGTATTGGGAATTAATCAGCTTTTATGCAATGGGACACTGTGTGGCAGAAGTGACTGCTGATTCCAAAATAAAAATAATACAATACAGTAACATTTGATGTACAATGTTTAATTTCCAATTTTCTGGCTCATTAAAATACCAAATCATAACAGGAAATGGTAGATATTATTATTGCTGTATGTTTAAAATTAAAGACTTTTGTTTATAATAATACCAAAAATCATAATAACCAATGACAGTAATTTTATCGTAATTTGCAAAATGCCCCATTTAAAATATCAATAAAATTGTGGGTACATTTGGAGGTTAAAAACATGATATATTTCATTAATAAAATCAATAATACAAAACCATTGAACTTTTTAACTCCCAAGTTTGTCCAAAACTTTCATTACAAGTTGAGCGTGTTGCTGCATTTGTTGCTGTTGCTGAGTCATGATGGCCTGAAGGTTCTGCAGCTGCATTTGCTGTTGGTGCTGCATGAACTTTGTCAGATCATCATGCCTTTGGGTTTCTGCCTCAAATTGTTTGGCTTTTATTTGAAGCTTCTCACGAGCTAAATTCATGTGCTGCTCATTTTTTTCCTTGAGGAAAGTTAGAGTATCACTTCCATTTGAGCGCCTCTTTTTCTGCCCCCCATCCTCTCCAGACTTCCTCTTTTGTGTTGTTCCCAGCTTCTCCATTGCCTTTTTCCGAACTTCTTCTGCTTCCTTCCGATCTTTCTGTTTACCTTTCTCTGAGGTTTCGTTATGGGCTTGTTCAGTGGAATCCTCGTGCTCAATAATGAACTCTAATGCTTGTTCAGTCTCCGTCATTTCTGGAGAAATTCCACTTTCCTTTGCCTCCCTTTTGAGCTTCAGTCTCAGTCGATCGGACAGAAGGTTGTAACGATCCCTTACTGACCTGTGATAACGAACAAACACAAATAGAGATGTGTTTTGTAATGTTTTGGTAGACATCCGTATATCGTTTTCACGACTGAGGACTGAAAATGTAAATAAGCTTACAATTCAAATTAAATAATTCAAGGCAAAGAAAATTACACTTAAATTAAGCATACCGTTTGTCAACCTTAAAATGCGGTCGTGGAATTCCACATAACTGACTTGCAACTTGGTTCCACTTAGCACTTCTTTGAAGGGTTCCCCTTTTACTGGAAAAAACCTCCGCCGCAATGATCTCCCGGCACAGGAGCAAGTCGTGCTCTTCGGTCCAGACCATATTAGTGCTCTTTTTGACCCTGCAAAGAAATTGGAAATATTGATGTCACGTTTATCATTATAGGAAACTGACAATTATATTCAAAAGCCTACTCTTATTAAAGCTTAAGTTGTCCGGTTGGTGGTCAGAAAGCGGCTAAATTTTCAAATGTGGCCTGAGAAAATAAAATTTAGTGATAACAATATCTGGTACATTTCATCTAACAATTTGTTAGAAAAAGCTTACCTTCGCTGCTTCTTTCTAAAACCATACCAACACAGTTAACTGATCTAACAAAATAAAGCTGAGACTCGCGTATAAACTGTACAATTCACCCCGCAATGAATTGTTAAAAACTATCAAAGTAGTAAGCTTAACCGTAAAGTAAACTTTAATAACACGTACTAATCATCAGACAAACTTACCCAGGCACATTGGACACCGTGTCAACCTCCTGAACCTCTTCGCTCATTACGGCTGCTGTATTAAAAGGAAATCCAAACTTTTGGACAAAATATTTCTTATATGTTTAAAAACAAGAAAACTGTAATGAACACGACTTCCCAGCAAGTTTAAGAACCTCACCAGCCTTCAATAACAACACAATCTTTCGCGTTTTCTTGGCGACGGGAAAATCTCTAAAATGACGTCCGCGACGACTGGAGGACGGGAGAATTGGCGGGAATTTATGGCCAAAAGAGCCTGGACACCACAGTCGCTACTTCCGGTAAGACGTTCGCGTCGTCCATTTTTACGGTGCTTAAGGTCTCTAATAAAGGGTAAAAACCGATCGTTAAGAGCAGTCAACAGGAATTGACCGCGGTTCAGAAACAACAGAACAACAAACATATTACAAGAAAACAAAGCACAATACGAATAATATTTCTTCGAAGATTCTTGGAGAAGGTGGAGAAATTAGACAAGTAACAAAAATTGCTTAGCAATTTTGACATAAATGTCCGTAGAAAAGACAAAAAGGAGGTCCACACTTGATCTTTTAGAGCAGTCAACAGGAATCACTGAGGCAGCAATCACTCAGAACGCGACAGAGCTGAATAATAGCACCATTTCCCACAAAATCTTTCCTTGGCTGACACAAAACGCTAAAGAACTTTGATAGTTTTACTGGTACTTCCCATGTCTTCCGAAGAACCTTCTTCAATTAATGATTCTCAGTGGCAAACGAAGAAAGCGCTTGCCAAACCACACCAGCATTTCTCTCGCAGACCCGTCCACTATAAAATTTATCAAAGCCAGCCCAGCCAGTCAACGCATTTCGGTGTTTTTAACATCCAAACGCTGATTCTTACCGGTTCAAACAAATTAAGACGACATGTTTATAGACGGCGAAACTTAATATTGTTGTTTACAGGCCGCTCTCGACGAAGATTCAAATGACGAGTGAAGTGCGCTGGTCTTTGACATTTTTGAAAGCATTTTGGCAACTTTATGTCAGATTTTGAGACGTGCACATGCACATGCATTTGATCGGCTTTTTTTTTTTCTTTTTTTTTTTTTACTCGAGCTTGAGTTTCCGCCTTTAATCCTTAATTTTACGAGGACTCATTGTGATTACGTGTTATTAAGATAAGGGCAAAAGCTTCTTCACACTGTTGAGGTACCAAGGTCGAAAAACAGTCAGCCAAGTCGAGTAAAAACACTCGTTTGCTTGCAAAGAAAACAACGTAAAAAAACAAACAAACAAACAATTCAACTACTTCTTTGCGTTTCAAAACGAGTACAGATGATTGTTATTTATATCCATTCGAGAGAAAAATACAAGTTTCATTCCTGAGCAAAAGTAACAACGATTAAACCAAATGTTAAGCTTCTATTTATTTAATTTACCTCACTGTCCTGCGCTGTGTTGTAGAGGCTTCTACCACTTGAAAATACGTAAGCTTCAGTAAAGTAAAAACAAGCATCCGCAAAAATAGCAAACGGTTTGTCCAAAGAAAAAGCTTTTTCCACAGAGTTTGAGCTACTCGTTCCTCCCATTAACACAGGTGAACTGTTAAGTGACCTTTCTTAGTGAGATGCAAGATGCTGAAGATGTCGCGGTAAAGTGAAAGCCCTTGAAGCGTTAAATTATACTGTTTTCAACCGCACAATCGATCCAAGTTGGAAGTTTTTCTTGAGAAAAATCGCTCTTCCTTTCATCACTTGAAAATTCACCTTCCGGAATATCTTTTGAATAGTTCTTGAATTTTATGCTTTTTACGCGAATTTAAAGACAAACTTCGATCGAAGATGATGAAGTTGTTTAGCCCAAAATGAAGAAACCAAGTCAATGTGAAATTTCGAGCCTCAGAAAGCGCGCGAAAAATTAAGCCTCGATTTGGTTTAGGTGTCCCACACCTGGCTTGAGCCTGCGACGAGATCGAAAGCAAGTACCTGGTCAGCGGTCAACTTCAAAAAAACACCTGACCTTGATGAGGTCTTAACTTGAGCCCGCGATATGGTCACGTGATACTGGTCAGCGGATACCTTGTTTTGACAGATGTCAATTGGCTATACGATGGATGTCCAGTATCCAATATGTACGCTGGGTGTTCACTGTAAACTAGCTGGTCAGCTGCTGGGCCAGGTGGAGTATGGCCGCTATGTTGTATTATTATGATTATTATTAGGATATTATTAGTTATTGGGCAACACCACCGTCGTCGTCGTGCGCGCCCACGAGCAATACCGTTAGCCATTTTTACCATGAGAAAAGCAGTTGATGGGTTTCTATAGGTATGGTGCTCCGCTTGGCGGCCCTTCGGGCCGCCGGAGCTCCGCTACAAACACGCACAAGCACAAACAATATCAATTCACACCAGCTGGTATAGTCATTACAACTAACATGTACTAGCGGTATCGGCATTGCATTTTAAAAGCTTAACGTTATTGAAAGGTAATAATTCAAACTTAAGGGGGAAAAGCCAATCAAATGCATGTGCATGTCTCAAAATCTGACAGTAAGTTGTCAACAACTAGCCCAGTTCAGGCTTTATTGAAAAAATTTTAAAGATATCTTCGTCCTAAGAGTAAAGACTGTACTAAAACAATCCAAGTTTTGCGTCTATATTTGATCAATTCACGAATTTTTTGTTTGGCCCTTTTGGAATTGACTGATACATAACTGGATGATGTTTTGCCACTAAAATCATTAACTGAAGACATGGCAAGTAACAGTAAAACTACAACCAAGCAGCCATTTTGTGTGAAATAGTGCTGTTTGTGTGAAATGGCGCTCTCCAAGAATCTTCGAACAAACACACGCATCGTATTTTGTTTTCTTGCAATGTTTAGTTGTTTTCGGCTTCTGACCCGCGGTCAATTGCTGTTCGATTCGGCGGAGTGCTCTAAACTATCGGGTTCGTAGTACTTTTTGCCTTTTCTACGGACAATTTTGTCAAGAGTGCTTAGCAATTTTTCTAGCTTACAAAAAGATCATATTGTTTTTTTACTTGCCTAATTTTTCCAGCTTCTCCAAGACTCTTCAAAGAAACATACGCATCGTACTTTGTTTTCTTACACTGAAATGTTTTGCTGTTTTGTGGTTTGTGAACCACGGTCAATTCCTATGGGCTGCTCTAATTTATCGGGTTGATACTCCATTTTTATATTTTCTACGGACATTTTTGTCAAGATTGTTAAGCAATTTTCCTTACTATGGGGTATGTTTGTTACTTGTCTAATTTCTCCACCTTCTCCTCTCTTTCTTCGAAGAAACACATGCATTGTGCTTCAGTTGTTTACTTGCAATGTTTTGCTTTTCAACCGTGATGAATTCCTTTACGCTTACATCTGAAGGTAGTTTGGACTCATGAATGTTTGTTTGATTGTTTGTTTGTTTTTTGTTTTGTTTTTTTATTTTCAAATGTTTGCTATCGAAGAGTAACATCGTAATTAAAAACTCTTCGTTTTCCCTCTTGCTGTTCATTTTTTTGGCCACAAAATTGGGGCCGAAGAAAAACCATGCGATGTTGTTCGCTCCCAGTAAAAATTAATAATCGTGGAGCTCCGCTTTTAGGCTTGGCTAACAACTACACAGAAAACCTTACTAAGGCACAGCGAGTGTATACTGAGCTAAGTGAACAAGAATAAGATGAAAACTTCGGTGGCTTGACAATTTCCTTTCATTAACTGCATTGCCCGTGCCGGGTGGGTCAGTGGCGGTATTCAACGTTTTGTGGTGGTGTGTTGTACAATGTGCTTTAATTTGTGCTATGGTAATGTGAACTATGCTGTGATGTACTTTGTCTGGATAGTGTAGTATTGCGTTGTGTTCCTCCTTTGTTGTGTTTTTGTGTGGGATACCTGTGGTATTACACAGGTATCCACATTTAATGTCATTCGGCTGTAAGTCCGTTAATGCTAATGAGTTCTAAAGTTTGAGTGCATTGTGGACAGTGTTTCCCACACTAGCTTTTGGGTACATGTTTTTACGCTGTTCTGTACAATTTTGTTTTCTTTCTTTTTT